>SEMN01000756.1:0-134076 GCA_005408345.1 Macquaria australasica
ATGTGTATATATATATATATATATATATATATATACACACACACATATACATACATACATACATACACACACACACACACACAGTTGAAGGCATTTTTCAAGCCGAAACACCAAACATTCCCTATATCCAGCTTCTAAATCGTGAGGATTTGTTGCTTTTCTTTGTCTTGTGTGATAGTAGATTGAATGTCTGTCTGGGTTTTGTAGTGTCGGCCTGACAAAACAAGGAATCTGAAGCAGCTGCGTTGGGTTTTAGGAAATTGTAATAGGCATTTTTCACAGTTTTGATTAATCTATAAATCGAGAATATAATCGACAGAATATATAAAAATAGAATGAAAATAGTTGCAGTCCTAATTTTTTGAACAGTTTGAACAGAACGGCTTCCATTTATATACCAATACAGTTTGAAAACCAATTAGCAGACTCTTGAAATTGAGTTGGGTAATCCATTGAGTCTGCATTAATCTTTGTCAAAGTTACAGTATCTTTATCTTCATCGTTAATGCAGAGCTTTTCAAATATATCTGCATTTAAACTGCACTACTGCATAATGCGACACTGACAAACATTAATGCAGACTTGATGTTTACTGTGATGGATTACACAAGTCAGTGGGCCAAAAGTTTGGCTCAAACTCAAGCAAGTTTCAAGAGTCTGCTAAATGATTTTCGTACTGCACAGTACAAATAAATGGAAACTAATGGCCGCCTGGAACAGTTGGGGGGAGTACATCCAATCTGAAACTGTGCTGCATGCATTGAAAAATTGTCATCAAAGCTGTTAAGCATACATGGCTTGGAGTTAAGGAGCTAAAAGTTGTAAACACACTGGTATAGTCCTTTAAGTGTCTTCCCATATTAAACTACAGGTTATTATGTCACTACAAGCAGACCTATACCTGTCCTTCCACTGCCATGTCCATCTAAAAGAATGTCAGCTGATCAAAAACACCATGATGTACCATTTACAAAGAGTCAGAGGAAGATCCTTTCTGGATAGATTAAATAAAAGTGTGAGAATACATAAAAATCAACACAGACTATGGAGGGCCATATCAGGTCAACTTTAACCAGGATTATTTGCTAATGGGGTGAAGAAGTGGGTGGATTAGGAGCAAACACATGATCCTCTGCTGTGTCACATGACCCAAAAAACTATTAGTGGAGTTAACAGACATCATCCACATTGAGGAGTCAAATAAAAACATACAGTGAGGCTTCATTTGAAGTAGTCTGCTACATTCTGGCCGCATGCATTCAGCGTGGACCGACAGAATCTGCTGCCGTCTGCTGTCGGGTTAGCAGGCTGTCAAACACACAGAGGAAACATCTGTCCAGAGCACTAAGCAGAGCAGAGAATACATGGCAGCAATGTGACACATTTGTCACATTACTGTTTTTGTACATATTGTGTTGCTGTGGCAAAATGACTAATTTCAAGGCGTCTGCATCCACCTCATAAAGTTCTACCGGATTCGTCTGAATTTTGTTCCCTTGAATTCACAGTCAAAAAAAAGTAGAGAGGAATGACAGGGATGCCTGTGAGAGGGATGTCTATGGGGTAACAGAAATAGAAATGAGCAATTACACAGCCTTACTGACACATATTGGGTTGTCTTCATGTGGGCAGACTTTTCAGCATCCACTGTGCTGCCACTGGACAGCTCAGTGGGGCAGAATCTGGTTTTGTAAACTGCCAAAATCCGTGGAAAATAGCAGCACACCGACGCAGCAGCTGTTAATTATTTTCTAATCGACAGCACAACGGGCTTAATATTGTTAAATATTGTAAGAAAATTCAAGTGGAGCAGCCTATTACTCATTACTCTGAATAATCTATGAATATATGCAAAGGAATTAGTGTGAAGAAAGTGAAGATGAAGACAACAAAGAAGAAACAGCTGATGAAGAAGAAGCAATCCTTTTGCAGCGCTAAGCCTCTACCACATTCATGGCACGCTGTTAACACCCCCTCTCCCCAGCCCCAAAGGCGACTGTACGTCTGATCTAGTCGTCTCCTTGGTGACACAAACACTAATCCCTCATTATGGGATGTAGGCTGCGGTGCCCCGAAGCCCCGTTTTTTTTATTCCCATATCACACCACTCCAAACGGAGCAGATTACTGTAATCTGGGAACACTGAAGCAGACAGATTAGATTAAGCTCATTACACACATGAAATATGGGAAAAGGGGTTAAAAACACCTCAGTCCATTGGTTAAACACACTTCAGAGCACACACACACACACACACACACACACACACACACACACACACACATTTTTTTGGTCATCTATGGACACCAAAAGCTGGTGTCAAATGTAAAACTTTAAGTCTACTGACAGATCTCTTCACCAGCAATTCTCAAAGGAAAGATGGGAATAAAAAAAACAAAGTGTACAGGTAAGGTCTGTAAGGCCGTACTTCAGAAGCAGCTTTCTTACCGTTTGTCTAGTTTAAGTGCAAATAAGCCTGCCTCGCCATAGCTCTTGTGTTTTAATGTCTGCTTTAATTTCTGTGTCTGTTTGTAGTTACAGATATATTTTTAATTACTGTGGCAGGCGACCACAAACCACAAATGACGTTGAAGTTATATGACGAATTGACAGAATGATCAGGCTGGTTCATGCAGTTGTACCACTGTAGTGTTTGTATATGAGTGTGTATGAGAGACAGAGACAGATGATATAACAGTGCTTCAGCCAAGTCTCCACTTCCTTATTCTCCTCTCATCCAGTGCGTTTCCTTTTCAGCGATTCCAGCTGGAGCAGAGAGAAAAGGAGTACATACATTGTATATATGCACATACATGATTATGATAAAACATTTTTTTATACTGACAGTACATAGCAACCCATACCTCAGTCTCTACCATCTTCAACCTGCTCAGTACGTCCTTGGCAGTGTCCTATGAAAAGAGAATGAAAACTTTACATAAAGAGACCCAATTTGGACAGACAGAAACACACACACACAAGTGAGCAGCAACAATCACATTCAACTAACAGTCAACCCTGAGCCTGCACTCACCCTGTTGCCTTGGCTGGAGTATTTCTTCACGGAGTCAGCAAGTCCTTGGACTAAGCGGCGCAGTACATTTTCATACTCTGCACATGTGGTGAAGGGAAATGTTGAGATGAGAGGCTGAGACATTTACTTACATGTGTTAGTAATGTGCATACTCGCATACAGTGTGTGTGAGTTACCTGTCAGCAGAGCAGGAGAGCCTCGCTCCAGCTGCGCTTTCTGCCACTGCAGTCTGTGTGTGACCTCTTTGTGTTGATGGATGAGGTCAGATGGGGGATCCCGCCGTGTCTTTCGGTACTCTGCAATCTGAGAGACAGGCGTAATGACTGACGGGACCTCGGTACCATTACAAGCATTAGAGAAGTGGATGTTGTGGTCAGGCTTAGACAAACACACACACACACACACACACACACACACACACACACTAATACCTTTCTCTCCAGCCGCTCCCTGTCATAGTTGAGGAGGCTGAAGCTGTGGAGTTTGTACTGTGGAGGAGAGTTGTTGGGATGGCTGCTCCTGCTGCTCGCTTCATGTCTGGGTTTAGACCGAGGAGATGGAGCCTGATTCAAACACACACACACACTGAGACTTCACTGAACTGACACAATCAATATATTTTTGTGCCAACGGTGTTAGCTTTTGTTACTCCTACATCTATAGGGCAGCAGCTCACATCCTGAGTGATCCTGACACATATGACTATCCAGTTATTAGGATGGCACGGTGGCTCAGTGTTTCACACAGAAATGTCACACAACGAGGTTCTAAGTGCGAACCTGACCTGGCCGGCTGGAGCCTTTGTGAGGAGTTTGCATGTTCTTCCTGTGTAGGAATCCCACTCGGGCACAAAGACAGGGATTTGCTTTGCTTCAGTTTCCTTCCACAGTCTACAAACATGCAGCTCGGGGGAATAGAAAACTCTACTCACCTGTTCCTTTTGTCTCTCTGGAGGAGAAAGGGAGGACACAGGATCGAGAACCAGCCACTTCTCTGTCACTGGCTGGAGTTCTGCTCCTGATAAAGGCTCTCTCATCTTCACCCTCACCTCCAACTTGCCACCTGTAGCTTTACGTCCATCCATCACCTACGAAACACATACACGCCGTTAGATAGATCTGGTGTGTACGTATGTGTGTATGCATTTGTTTTTACATGTTATCAGCCCTCACCTCTATGATCTCTCTAATGTCACAGTGGTTTTCTAGAGCTTCTAGCTTCAGCTGAGCAGTGCCCACTACTTTGTCAGTCTTAAAGAGGCCGCTGCAAATACAGAGAGAGAAGAACACAACTGACAAAAGGCATAACAGACTCATGTCTATTACAGCATAAATCATGAAGATAAACAGGGAAGCTTCTGCCTATATTGCCCCAAAGCAGTTGTGGTTTTTACCCCTTGTGGATGATTTCAAACTTGATGCCTTTGGACTGGATGACTCGTTTGAAGCCTCGGTGGGTGCGGCTGATGTTGAGTTTGAACTGCTCTTTAAACTCTGGACTGTTGGTGCCCTTCACTGTGCTGGTTTTGTCCCTCTGAGCCTCCTCCTACACACACACATAAATGAATGCATTAAAATCTATCTAGACATAAACAGCGTGATCCATAATCAGCTCACGGAGTGTGAAAGATTCTTACCGCACTGGGAAAAGGAAACTCAAACTTCACACTGGCATCCAGATCGTTAGGTGAGACACCTGAAGGCAGAGAGGTAGGCGGGAGTGAACATACATTAGACACATTACTGCCTGGTTATTTCAAAGATGCAGACCTGCTTCCAGTACCTGAGGGAGCCGGTAGGTTGACGCCTCTGATGATGTACAGCATCAGGTCATTGAGTGTCAGGTTGGAGTAGATCCTATATAACAAAAACAGGAGTCATGACTATTCAGAAACAGCATCACGAGTGACAGACAGCAACCAGTCAGCCTCACTGAGAGCCAAACAACCCCGACTGTTGAGTGAGTCACTGCCAGAGTCACCTAGCTGTTAGCTTGGTATGATACTGGAGCAGAGCCACAGTGAGTCACTCTGACTCATCTACAGCTCTAGTTTTCAAAATGAAACAACTGATGCATGTGTTAAAACTCTTTATAATCAAATACACATTCTCATAAAACATTAAGTTTATAATTCCTTAAAATTACAATGAAATAGGAATTATGATGACCCACTGATTGACTGACTGTTGTATTTTCATTTGAGACTGTGTTTCAGGGATGTTAACCACAGGATGGACTGCTGAAAAAGGTTTACATAATTGCTCCTTTAGCTGTCACAAAAAAAAAAATCCCTTAACTGGGATGCAACAATTATGCAACCAGAGTTGATTATTACACGCAAGTAATAGGAAACAAGATTTCTGGGAGTGAACGCACATAAATGCACCTCCAAACCGAGTAACTTGTACCAGTATTAAAATGATATTGTAGGTTTCACGGGAGGACCACATGGTAATGTCTGATGGTAATACTGTTTAGAATTCTTATGAAAGGCTTACAGACAGGCCATGTAGCAACCACTAAGAATACAACGTTTTATAGAAAGTAAAATAAGAATTTAGCTATATTGGGCATTTATTGATAAACAAGACTAAGAGTCTACAGTTGTGCTAGCAGCTCTGTGAGACTTTCCTTAAGCCTAGTGGTGCTTTGAACTAAATGCTAACATCAGCATGCTAACATGCATCTCAATGACAATACTAAGTTGATGTTTAGCAGGTATAACGTTTACCATGTTTCCCTTCTTAGTTTCTACTTAGTCATAAAACATAGTATTGGATGTGAATGTGTGTACCATATTTCATGGCAATCCATCCAACGGTTGACAAGATATTTCACTAAAATCCAAATAGGTCAACCTCAAGGTGGCGCTACAGGAAATGTCAGGGGATCACCATACTCCTTAGGATGCCTCCTCTGGAAACTACCAATGTCTGTACAAAATTGGATTGCAATCCATCGGATAGATGATGACATATTTCAGTCTGGACCAAAGTGGCGGACAAACCGACCCACAGTGCCATCCCTAGAGCTGCTACCATGACTAGGAAGTGTCGACTTAAACTCTTTCTGTCCTTGTGTGCATGTCATTCAAAGAGAATACATTATAACATAATATTATTATCCATTATCTATGAGTTTGTTGCTGACTTGACAGCGTTGAAGGTCCTCTCCTCTGTGTGGCACTTGGGGACTGGCTGGCCCTTGGCGTGGGCATTCTTCAGTATCTCTATGTTCTTCATACACTCCTCAACAAGCTTCTCAAACCTGGGGAGGGACAGAGATGGTCTCATATTGAAGTCTTACAGGATGGCCTCGTGCCTGAAATGTCACAGGTCTAATCTCTGCACAGACAGCGGTCATATCACGGTAAACAGCTCTATTTGCTCAAACGAACACATCACATAAGAAATTTAGGAGCATGATCTGTGAAAATAACTTTGTTTCAAGGCAATGACAATATTTTTCAAGGCATATCTGAAGAGAAAGGACACAATGCAGACTCTTCAGGACTGCAGAAAAAAGACGTGTGACAGTTAAATTGTACGTGAAAATGGTATGTGAAGAAAACACGCAAAATATGCAGTGTTAGGGTTATCAGGTGCTCAGTAAAATCACAGTCTGTACTCCACAACTGTGCTGAAGCGCTTAGTTGAATAATACTAATAAATTGGTATATTAATTGAAGAGAATTTAAAAATACAGTATTCTCACAAGTCATGTAGCAGGTAAATATCAGATTTGCTTCTCAAATTTGAGAATTTGCTTGTTTTTCTGCTTTTAATGTAATAGAAAATGAATTATGACATACTTATGACTATTGGTCGGGATTAGAAATTTGAAGACTTTGGGCCCTGCTAAATAATGATGGCATTTGTCATTTTATGTGTCATTTTGTAGAATTAATAATCAACAACTGATCTTGAAGTCTTGATGTTTTTGGTAGCTGCCTGTGATGTTTTTGTGTTTTCCAATTTTGTGTGTTAAGATTGATATGATGCCATAAAATCAAAGTCAGAATGATTCGATTTAATGATTAATGTAATACATGTATTACTGGCCTGATGCACACATATTCAATTACAGTTCTAACCAAAGATAACACTGTGAATTGAGTTACACTTGCATTTAACTCAACTTGTAGCACCAGGTAGGTTTTAAATTCCATCATGGCTGCAGATAACATGTTTAATGAAATTCAAAAACAAATATACAAATGAGGAATGTATCTTACTTCAGAGCCTCAGCCACATTGCCCATGAGTGTGAGCTGTTCAGAGTAGCCCAGACATTTCTGTAGATGGAGATACAGAACAAAAGAAGGTGTGGGTAAGAAAACAGACAATAGCCAAAGACAATCCAGATACAGACCAATTGTGATTTGGAACTTGTCTATATAAAAGCTGCACAACTAGAAAAGAAATGAACAATCTTTAAGGCCATAATCACAACTACTATATGACATCAACAACAGTATAAGCTGGTCACTGATATACACGAAGATTTAGGAGGTGCACTTTCATATAAAATATACATAAGAGGAGAAGAGCGAGGTGTGTCCTGACCTCGTGCTGCTTCCGCAAAAGATCCATGAGGCTGTGGAACTGCTCACTGGAGCGAGGGGAGAGAGGGGAGGTACGGGAGCGAGCCAGGGAGTAGTCCTCCTCACTGACTGGAGCACTGGGAATCTGTCACGAAGGAGACCATTACAAATGTGGCGAGAAACAAAAAAACAATGTGTGTAGGGAAAAAGGAAATTGTTAAAAAATCGTAACACATAAAAATACAAGAGGGCCACTGCCAACTCGCTGTTATACTAAAGAACTACCACCACTTCAATTCAATCAGTTTGACCCTCTAAATATTCCTTTGATTTGCTACACACTTTTGAGAACCCCAGATACAGCTTGCACCAAAATCTAATCAACTGTTCCTTTGCAGAGTCTGTCCACTAGATATTATGAATATCTGTTTCTAAGCTTGTGTGATATTCTGCAGACAGCCAGGAAGACAAACTAACAGAGGCACAAGCATAATATCCTCTGTAATTTCACTGTGGGAATGAGTCAGAGCGAAATACATGGCTTATATGAAGCAAAGATGTTAAATAAAAGTCAGGCAAAATGAAAGAAAGTCACATGGGATAAGTGGCAATTATATGAAATATGAATAGTGGAATGATACTGAAAATATGCAGATAGACTCACACACAGGTGAGCCACAAACACACAGAAGGTGAGACCACAATAAGCACAAAGGTGTTTTGATGCCTACTGTCTTCTATTTGTGTCACATTTTGTGTGACACATTTGGTTGCTCCTGTTCCAACACACACCCACACACACTTGCTCTGTATCTTCTTGTAGGTCATTAATTTGCACATGAGAATGTATTAATAACCTTGGAGATATCAACAGGTAGGCCAGACTTGGCAGCAGTGATCATGGGGTCCAGTCCCTTGGCATTTCTGAGGTGCTGCGCTGCTCCAGTCATGTCCTACAAACAGCAGCAGATGCATCAGTCAAACCACAGCAACGCGACAGATGTTCAAGACTCCAATAAAACAACAGGCAGCTGTGGTAAAGACGTCTACAAAAATACAAAGACAGCAGGGAATCTATCTACAGCCAAGGGGGGAAAAAAAGAATAAAGATTTTAAAAAAAAGTCCACAGCTTACCTTCATCTGTTTGGAGCGCAGCGCTGCACGCAAAAAAGACTGTCGCCTTAGCAACAGGAAATCCACTTGCTGCTGGGCTACAAGGATAATTAAGAGAAAAAGAAGTGAAACTCTGCCTTGCGTAACACTCAAACACTTTGTATGACACATTTTGTACGTGCATGCACATACACACACCCACACTCTGAACACACCTTTAGGTCCCAGTTTTGGAGCTGAGGAGCCTCCAGGGGCCTGAGGAGCTGGAGACTTTGCTTTCTGGGCCTGGGCGGGTGGACGCACTGCAGGCTGTGGAGAAAGAAAATATGAGGTTAGGATCATCAGACAAATACAATGAACATACATACAGATCTCAAGGTGCAGTATCATTCTCTTAACCTGCAACAGCTTGAGTCACTTGTGAGCTTGATTTAACATTTTTAACTATTTCAACAGCTTAGTCTCAACTAAATTTAATCATGAGATACTATTCTGTAAATAACTGTAAGTATTGTACTCTACTGTGATTACAAGCATGAAGTTGATAAATATGCAGGAGGTGCAGCAGAGAACACAGCAATGATTCAATAACCTACTACAGAAGCCGGGATGGCAAACAATAAAACATTGCTAGCTTTGATTAAAAGACAACCAATCAGATTCCTTGGCTGCACAATAACAATTTGACGATTTGGTAGTGCCTTTATTTATTTATTTTTTTTACCTTGGCAGCCTCGCTTTGTCCATCCTCTTCTTCATCTGCATCCTGATTAGCTATTTTCATAGCCGTTTCCAGGACACCCATGAAGTTCTGCTGACCCCCCTCTGAGCCCTGAAGTGGTGGACAGCCTAGAAGAGTGGCACACACACGACTTACTGTAACTCTATAGCGCAACCTAGAGGCACAATCCTGAAACACAGTTGGAGAAAGTTACCTGGTGGCACAGGTAGATCAGAAAGGCTGACAGGGCGTCCAGCTTTGTGACCTCTGATGGCATCCTGGTATTGCTGTTAAGAAAAGAGAAGGCGATACTGTTATCACTTATTAAAGGAAAATTCCACTCTCCCCACACTGTTATACATTGGTATTATTACTATGTGATAGTCAATGTATCCCTTATTTGTTATTATCCACGATTTAAGACTTGCAGTTTCTATTTTGAAATATAACACCAGCACTGTAAATCAGAAAAAACACAGCCTATTTACAAGCACACAGCCTCACCAATTTTCCATCCCCATCCTACTTAAACAAACACAAGAGGGGTCAAGCAAAATACAAAGTGGCTTTCTTGCATATATAATAAAACAGAACAAAAAAACTATACAATACAAAGTACAAAAGCATAACTCCCACATGGAAATCAATGCCATCAATGTGCTACCACTCCTACAAAAGCAATATACATGCCCCACAACTATTTTTGTCCTTTCTTTCATGTTTTTGTTTTACCCTGCCTCGGCCAAATCTACTTAATTTAGAGGATTCCTAGTTTTTGCCTTTCAACAATCCTCAGAGAACAAGACAGATGCTGCTGCGGGTTATTCTGGTAGGTAAAATAAGCAATAGTGGTAGTTACAGTCAAAGCAAGAGAGGGTATTTCCAGTCAAAATAAAGTGAATCACACAGCAGTTATTCAGGGAAATAAAAAAAACACACCACCAAACAGCAGCACGGAGCCAGGAATACACGGTGCGTCACAATTAGCTGTATCTTTATACAATATCTAATGCCTTATTTGATGTCTTTTCAGCTATAAGTATGCATTATACATCCATTTTTGGAAATAAATTATTTGAAAATAGTTACAACATTATGTTAAGTGCATGGTATGTACCTTGACAATGCGCTGGTGCATGCGAGCCTTACGATCATCTCCTTTGCTCTTGGCTCCCTCTGCTGCTGACTTGTATATGTCCATCCTCTGCTGCAGGGCTTCTGCCAAACTGCTGGGAGCAGGCAGAGCTTTGCAGGGCACACACGGACACACACATGCACTTTATTTTTCAAATTCAACATGCAACATTTTTATCATCTGCCTGCCCTACACTGCACTCTAGCCAGAAGGAAGGATCAGGGTCTTACCGGCAGTGGCCTCCTGGGCGGGTGCAGGAGCAGCGGGGGCAGCACGTTTAGAGGAAGACTGAGGAGGAGGAGGTGCACAGTGTTCTGCTACTACGTCTCCTGCAGATGATCAGACATCAGTGGAGGGGTAAAGATGGGTTATTATTATTATTATTAGAACATTTATTTAATCAGGTAAGCAGAAGAAATAAGACACACAATAAAACATAGCCGGTCACACACAAGCACATTAAAAGTTTAAATTCATCCAACGGGATGAGACTCACAAGTCCTTTGTAATTCATTCTATTCATATGGTGCAAAACTCAAACAAAAATATGATAATGTAGCAGTTCTGTTCTTGTTGTTAGTAAGGATCAGACTACTTTGTCATATTCTACAGTGATGAGTACGATATTGATTTCCTGTAATGAAACAAAGGTGGAATGAGTAGCATGACTCTCTCAAAAAGAAAAAAACCCAAATTCAATTTAAATTTAAATTTCAGTACTATGATATGTATGGATGCCAGGAAGATGCACGACAGAGCTATGGGTTCTTGAGAATAAAATGTATTTCATCTCATCAGCATATTATAAGTGTGTGTTGGAGTAATAATAATATTGTTTATGTAAATTGTAAGTGATCAAGGGCTGAGCACAGAGCCTTGTGGTACCCTCTTGATTATTAAAAGGGAGGCTGATGTGAGACCATCAGTACAGATCGCCTGTGTCCTATCAGACAAATATGAACGAAACCAGTTTGAGCATCCAAACCAAGAAAACGTCATTTGTTTAGTCAATATCGAAAGCCTAGGAACGGTCAACAAATAGTCCAGCACAGTGCTGTTTCTGGTCCAGATATCATTACATAAAAGTGTTAAAGATGAACAGCGAGGAGCGATTGCACTGAAGGGGAAATAAGGACAATGAAAGAATAAGAGAAAAGGAGTGGAACAGATTTTGAAGATGATGTGTTTCTTATTATTATTTCAGTAAAAATACATGCGTTTGAGACATGCATACAAATGGAGACCCAAGAACTGGATTACACTGTGCCAGAGTAGCTCAATAAGCATTTAAGGACTTGTATGGGTTCTTTGAAATTATGTGAATTTAATCAACTGGAAACTGATACCACTCTTGGGAGCTCCATTCTCAATGAAAGAATCAGAGTAAAAACATTTCTGTAAAGAAGTCAGAATATGAGTGAGTAATCGAAACAAAAGTTCAAAACCTTTAGGTAAAGTATTCCTTTAAAGTGGTTACACTGACCAGGAGGAGGAGGTAGTGCGCTCAGGTCTACTGGTTCATCTCTGTCCAGTGCCTCCACCAGCATGTCCAGCTTCTGCATAAAGGGAGGTCAACTCTATCACGATTGACTTTTTCTACATACACTTACACAAACAAGTAAATGTATTCATGTGATAACATTGACATTGGTTCTGTTACCTTGGAAGAGAGGTAGTGCTGTTTGGCCTGTTCAATGTCGCCCCTCTGTTTGGCGTGTATGGCGGCCATCTTATACTCCCTCTGCCTGGACAACACTGCCTGTTTCAGCTCTGATTGGAGGGAAGGCATACATGTGTGTTTGTGTGTGTGACAAAATGAGAGAGAGAACAAACAAAACAAGAAGACCCATTGGTTTAAAAAGCTCAGGAAGATCACAGTGACATTTAGCGGGGACATTTGTGACAGACTGTGTCTGTGAGCACTAACAAATGAGGAATACTGATTATGAAGTTCTTTTTTTCTTCTTTTTGATAATGATTGTTGTCAAATATACATTAAGTTATATAATGAAGAAGTCTGATCATATAATAAATATCAGTAAGATACATATCCCCATTGCTAATTGGCAAAGCCAAAAGAAATGTCTTAAAATTGCTATCTGATCAGCAGTTAATGAAGAAAAGTAAGCAACTCTTAAACGGCAACAACAGTAAACACACACTATATTTACTGTGAGAAGACAAAGTGTGAAGCACAAATGTAACAGACTATTTTCTAGTAGAGATAAAGATAGTAAGTTTGACATACTACTGTACTATGCAACGAGTCATTGCATCAATCTACTAATTCATTAATCAAGTAATTGTTTCAGATGACCAATAATCATTGAATTCTTTTAAGTGGCAGAGTTGATCTGATGACATTCACGACTGGAAGAAAGAGTCAGTGAATTTAATGTGTTTATTAGAGTGGACCAATTGCAGCACATTTGTACTCTTATACATCCAGTACACAGAACAGACAAGAGGTGGCAAGTTGGACAGACGTCCACAGAGTACTGTATGGATGTTATCGTGTGTGCGTATACCTGAGTGCTGTGCGTCAGGCTGGCTGGGGGTGAGGGGTGAGATGGCAGGTGTTTCTGGGGTGATGGCAGCAGCAGGCTTTTGGGGCGGGGTCAGATGGTGCGGCTTCGCATTAGGAGCTGTTGGTGCACCCTCCCTTAGAGGTTTCTGATTTGTGGGAGGAATGGGCATCGGCGTGGGCTCTGGCAGTTCTTGCTCCTTGATCGATTCAGACTCGGCTGTGACGTTTGGCTTTCCACCGAGAGCAACAGGAGGTGGGATCTCCTCCTCATTGACTGGTTTTCCTTTCCTGACAGATGTCAACATGGACTGTAGTGTCTAAGGTTGAAGGAAAAATAATAATTTTTAGACAACAAACTTGCAAAGTTTAACAATATTAAGTCTTAGATTCATATATAAGAGGCACATTTAGACGTTTCAAAAGATTTGAATGAAGGCAAAGTATGAGAGTCAACTTGTACTGAGGTTGTGTGAGATGTTTCCTCTTTTCCTTCTCCATTTTACCTTCAACCCACGGTCATATCTTCGAACTTTGCTAGTCTCCCCCATAGCCTTGGCATTGGCAATGGCTGTCTTATACATTTCAGTGCGCTCCAACAGGCGGGACTCCATCCCAGTTGCACCACTGGTAGCAGCAGGAGGAGTAGAGTGCGATGTGACGCTCACTTTGGGAGCAGTCGGTGTGACGGCAGGAGGGGTGGGAACAGGAGTTTGTTCCTCATCATACTCTAAAACCTCATTCAGTTCTTCCTGTGTACGGAGGCACAGAAATGTATACCATTCAGGGGGAAATCCAGATATTTAAAGCTATTCAACAGGTAAGCTTCACCATTAAATTATAAATGGAATGAAAGGAATTAGGAATGCAACTAACAATTATTTTCTCAATGAATCAAGTAATCATTTAGTTTGTGAAATGTCACAAAAATTTGCCCATCACAATTTCTCAGACCCCAAGATAATGTCTTGAAATTGCTTGTTTTGTCCAACCAAAGAAATCGTATATAACAAATAAAAGCAGCAAATTCAGCACATTGGAGAAGCTGGGACCAGCCAATGGTTGGTATTTTTCTTTGAAAAAAAAAAAAAGACTGACAATTAATACATTATCGAAATTGTTTTGAATACATTTTCTGTCAACTAATCAATTAATCCTCTAACTGTTTCAGCTCTAAAAAGGGATAAAAACGGTGCGAGTGTGTTACCAGCAGATCATCATCATCCAAATCTTCATCCCCCATTTCCTCGTCATCCAGGTCTTTCATACAAAGAGCTGCCATTCGCTCTATTTCAGCCATGGGAACAGGAGCTGAGCACGGACAAATGCAACACAAGCAGCGCTGAACCATGTAAGGCATGTCAAAATGTAAGCACGAGCACATGGATGAGACAGAAAGAGGAAAACTGTGCTTCACACTGGTACATGTCTACGAATTAGATCAAGGAAATGACTCTCTCTCACCTCTGCCATCACCTTTCTTCCCTTGGGATCTCCCTCCTCCCCCACCTCCTCCCACCAGATTCAGCAGCTCTGCCTCCAGCTCCTCATCGTTCATCCCTCCATCCGGGGACAGGTCAAGGAGCAGCCCCATCTGAGGCGCAGCGGGACAGACAGAAGGGAAGGTGGGGAGAGAGCTGCTCAATCACACCTGCTGTTGACATCATACAGCTGATATCGTCCACGTGACGGGCGTTACCTGCTTGGCTCGCGCCGCCCCTTGACCCCGGGGGGGGGGTTCCGACTGCGGCTCATCTGCTGTTACCACCTGAGGGTCGACGAGGGACTCAGTCAGTCGAGCCAGAGAAGAAAAGGTGAAAGGTGACGAACGTGTCGATAAGTGCCGCTTTGTGTAATAATTCAAACTGCTCCAACTGTATCATATTAGCTAGCCGCTAGCACAACATACGGTTCATGTCTCCACACAGCTAATGAATGTGCAGGGGAGCTGTTTACCTTGTCACTTTCGCGGACCGTGGCGGTAGTGGTGTTGCAGCTAGTCGGGTCGGAGAGAAAAGACAGAACAGGTACCAGCAGGCAGGTGTACTGTAACGTTTGGCTCGAGCTATCAAAACAGGAACGGCAGGCTGTGGAATTTACTTCCTACGTTGAGTCTCCCGTGGCAACTCACATCGCGCTTTACGGCTGGACGTAAAACCCCGAGCTAACGTGACATCAGGTGGGTGGTGGTGTGAGCTTTGGGGGGTAAATTGAATCGATAAATGGTCATTCTAACGTCACCAGTCAGTGGGGATAAACTTACTCAGCATAAAGTTGTTATTTGTACCCCAGCAAGTACACTCAATAACGTTAACCAAGTCATATATTCAACTTTCTTCATTCAGTTAGTGTAACTTTATTTATGTTGGCTAACGTTAGCTGCCTACTAACGACATTTACTTTTGAGAAAATAAAAAATGTCATAAACTAAAGTTATTATTAGTTGGCTGTAAGCTAACCACCGAGATACAACCAATGGGAATTAATTATCTATCTATCTTTCTTTCTTGTGGTAGCTAAAGGCTATGTTTTCCACATTTCCTACTATGTAGTCATGTCTTTAAGTTATCTTGTTTTTATTCTTTAGGAAGGAGAGATGGCCAAAGGAAAAGCGAAGCTCAACAGCAGTGGTAAAGGAGATGCTATAGTCCCATAATATGGGCTAATTTTGATGTGTTACTGTTGAACAGAAATAATATGATTATTTTATACATTTTCTAAAACCTCAATTTTGAAACTAAATTACAAAGTCTACTTGATATACATTTCCTTCACTTTATAATTAATAAACTCATTGTAAATGTTAATCAGCTACAGTGATTCCCCATCAGAGTGTTTGATTAATTGAGTTGGTCCTTATGTCAGTCAGCGTAGCTCCACCCCAGCCTCTGTCACTCAGGTCAAGGAAGCGGGAACGTCCAAGTGATAACATTTCCGAGACTGATAAGGTTCAGGCTGCTTTCCATCATCAGGTAATTTAGGTGATTAAAACAGAACCTACATTTGCACCTCATCAAATTGTTGACAAGTCTTGTTTTTTTATTTGTTTTACTTCAGGACACTGAAGGAAATAATCCAGCACTGGATGCTGCACTGCTACAGTGCCACCAGCCCCCTCTGCAGGAATCTACTGTGATTTCAGCTCAACAGCATCAGGCAGCGGAACAGTTCTCTCTCCCCAAACAAGATCCTGCCATAGAGGAAAAACATGCAGAAGCAACAAAAGTCTACTTACAAAATGAGACGGTTAAAGCTTTTGAGGGGCAAGAAGAGACTACAGTCACCAATCCCAACAGAGATTCTCAGCTGGAGGGCTTTAGAGCACATACTAATAATGATGCAAACAAGAACAACAAGGAAATAACTGCAGAGGACTGTGACAGACCGCCATTTCAAACATGCACCGATCAACTCCAGGTCTTCTTGCCAACCTCTGAAGAGGGTGATGGATCCTGTGCAACTGCTTTGGATGAACAACTGGATGAAAAGGAGAACGCTCAGTGTAATTTGGAGAGAAACCAAGAAACCAGCTTAGAAGAGCGCAGCAATGTGTACATAGCTGATGTCAAGGAAATCCCAAAGGAGGCACCAGCAGGGCTACCGGCCAAAAAGAAGCGAAGGATGGGTATGTGTGGTCTGACAGAGAAGGAGCGGAGTCACTTTCTACAGCCGCAAAAGCGTGAAAACGGACCGGAGAGAGTTGAGAAGCAGATTTGTAATAACACAGCTGACCTTGTGGCTCAGGAAGAGATCATATCTTCACCCCCTTTACCATCCTCACCATCCGTCCCAGGAGGCAGTGTCACAGAGCAGAATGAGGAAGAGATAAAACTTCAGTCCAGTCACTGTGGAGGGGATGACAGGTCAGAATAATGTAGTGAGGAATCCAAACTACATGTTAAATATCTTAAATTTTTAGTTTCTAAGTTTCATTTTGGCCTTATCATGACAACGACCGCAGTTGGAAAAACTTAAGTTTAAGTGAAATCATTGAAAACACTCCAAACAAAACAAAAAAGATATTTGATTACAATACTGGGAGTAAATGTGATTTGTTACTTCCCCCTTGACGATAACATTGTTTGTTGACACACAGGGCAGAACCTGAGGTCCACATTGCTGTCACTATCTCAGATGGGACTGTGTGTGATCCGGGCTGCTCAAATGGAAAGAGTTGTGAGGCTGAAGGAGGCATAGTGTCTGGTCCAGAACCAACCGGTGACACAAAGTCAGATCCACCTGCAGAGGAGGAAGAGGAGGAGCTTTTGGGGAATCAGGAGCAGCAGAAACTTGAGGGATGTACAGCTGAGATTATGCCTGAAAAACCTCCAAAACAAATGAAAGATGGGGAAGATGGATCAGAGGTAGTAGACCAAAGTCCTGCCATCACTTTTTACCCTAATCCATCTCCCAATGAGGAGACCGAGAACCGGGATGCGATCGAGGCTGCCCTTCTGCAGGTGAATAATGTGACCAAGACAAGAGATGAGAAGAAGGAAGAGTTAACTGGTGATGCTGGGCACAGTGACGGAGCTGAAGCGGGTGCTTCGTCCACAGACGCACAGTCAGAAGGATTCAACTGTGGCTCTGTGGAGCTCTGCGAGGCTTTAGTGACACCCAGTGGCTCACAGAGGAAAGACAGTGTGAGTGGTGGTACCAGAATATACTGTAATAGCTAGGGTTGATAGGGAGGGGAGAAATGTACAAAATACCAGTTTAGTGAAGCTCATAATGTCAAGGTTGTGTTAAGACTGTCAGAGGTGTTAGTTAAAATCAAGGGTCAATTTTGTCAAATATGTCCTCAGTTGTGTTTCAGTCAGTTTCAGTCAGTGTGTTTTCTTCATTAATGCAGTTTTTCGGTCATCCGTCATCCCTTTGCTCCATCACGTAACTGTGCAGTGTTTCTGACTAATGCACAATTCATCATCAACACTGAGTAGTCGTTTAAGTCATTTATCAAGAGAAAATAACAAATATTTTCTGGTTCCAGCTTCTCGAATGTGAAGATTTACTGCTCTTCTCTGTTTCATATCACCCTAAATTGAATATCTTTGTGTTTTGGACTGTTGGTTGAACAAAATGACCAATTTGACGATGTTACCTTCAGCTCTCTGAACATGCGATGGCCATTTTTTCACTATTTTCTAACATTTTATCGACTAAACAATTAATTCATTAATTGCAAAAAAAACCTCCAACAGAATAACTGATAATGAAAATAAATGTTTAGGTGTAGTCCTACTGTAAATCACAATTACAAAAGCAGCTACACAAATTATTCATATTAAGCTGATTACTTAACTAGCAATGTGTAAGCTTTAATTGACAATCAGCTGTTACATGAGTAAGTATACTGAAAAATACTGCCACTAATAAAGGTAGAGAGAAGCCAGATAGTTGCTTTCTGAATTGCTGCTGCTGACACTCTTCTCCAACAGTCTTAACAAAAAAAAAAAACAATCACCAAATTGATATATACTTAAGTTTATTTTACTGTGTACCTTTACAGAAATGGTTGATTTGTTGTTGCACACAGCATGATCCTGATGATGAACCTTGTTCTGGTCTTTCTACTGTGAACGCTGAGCCCCCCCAGACCAGTGACACCACTGACCCGTTTGGACCTGGGTACTTGGATTACGTGTCGGACTCGCAGCTGAACACCATTGTTCTGATGTAAGGACGTAGGGAAGGTAGTCAAATTCCACAAGAACCTTGACACCTGACAGTGGTGTGAAGAGAGGGAAAGTTGGGGAAGCAAGTGAGCCTTTGTTGATTGGCTCTTCAGATAAACGCCCAGTGTAAACAAGCTCAGGGTTTAGCTCATTTGAGGCTTTGGTGTCCTCTTCCGCCTAGACAAACAACTTACTGATTGACAGCTTGTAAAAAAAAAAAAAACTTTGTTAGCACTATCAGAAAGGATGGAAACGCTTTGACACGAGAGATTGTAAACAAGGACAAAGTATTACATTTTAACAATAACTCTGATTAACATGCAGTGAATTCAGATAAACATGTTTAATTTTGTCTAATTCCTTCATATCTTTGAGAAATCAATATTTTTAAGACATTTTCCTGTCATTAAAGTTAGCATATCTACACATTTTAGCACTCTTATGGAATGAACAAACTCAAATATAGAATTTGTTACAAGCTTGTACACCACTTTTTATCCATTTGACTTTTCACTTTCTCCCCATGTAGTGAGGAGGAGGTGATGGAGAGGGAGGAAGATCTTGGTTCCTCAGACTGTCATGAAGATGCTACAGACCTGATCTGTGGGCTCATCGGAGAACTCTCCTCTCTAAAGTTAGTAAATGTTTCTCTTTTTCTATTTTATGCAATCTATTTTTTATCCTTTTCTTTTTTTTTTTAACTTCCCTCTGCACCCAGCTCCTTCTCCCTCCTCCCAGAGTTGAACTTTTGACTTGTACTACCATTGGTCAGTTTCATCCTGTTCACACCCGCCTCTGTGCTCTGATTGGCTGGAGTGTGTAGTCAGCTGTAGACTGCGTGGCACCTTTGGCCAGGGCAATCTGAGGGACACAGCACCTTGACTGGTCAAGACCTGAAGGTTTATTGATGTGGATGTGTGGGGGGAGGGTGCACTGAGAGAAACTCTGGGCAACAAATCACTGATTCGCTAGGAGTTTAGTAAAAGCTAAAATACAAATCAGCATGAGAAAAAATGTGAAATACAAATATGAAAAGTGGCAGTCTTTTTAGAGGTTGGGATTAAATCAGTTTGATATAATAAGAAGGAATTTACAAATTTGCTTCATTAAAACAAAGTTGTAGCTGTAAACATGCAAAAAAATAGTGTTAGAGAGAAATACTTGATATGGTATGAACATTTTGCAGTTTTGTCTACAAACTGTGTTCAGCCACTTCTACCAGCACATAACCCCCTCCCTAAATCACTCATTTATCCTTAACATCTTCAACCTGCCTGCCATCTGTTTTACTTGTGGTCAAACGCAACGTAATTATTGAAGTTACTGAAAACTGATAATCAGCATTTGTCGCCTTGTTGCTTTCTTCTAGTCGAAAGGTCATGTCCGCTCAGAGAGAGCTGGAGAACCTGCGCCGTGGCAGTAGAAGTTCAAGGAGCTCGATCCGTTGAGGATTTGTTTCAAGTCCCTGCCTTCCTGATCTTGCTGTTGACCCAGTGGTTTGTGGGTAAGGAAGGCACTTATGCCACTGTACAACTGTTTAAATATTTCACTATAAGTGTATTTTCACTCTTCTTGTATCATTGACAGCTGGATTGTTCAGTTTAATGGCTTAGTTGTTCTGGTTCTCCCCAAATAAAGCCGAATGTTGTTTATTAAGTCAGTAAGGAGTATTATTCTCTCAGTATCATCTGTCATTAGTGATGAGCGTAAATCTGCCCACGTGGCTGTCTTAAATTCTGTCAAATATTTTCAAAGAGAGTGATGACAAAGAATACAAACACAGATGTTGTCAATTTGGACATTTATAAATTCTGGCATACAAGAATATTCACACTGATTTTTGGCCACAAAGACAGAAGAGCTGAAATGGCATTTTAGAAGAGCCACAGCTACAATATTCAAAATAAAACAAACATGCCTCAAGAACGGGTATTCACTCTACACCTCAGAACAAGAACAAGTCACTCTAAAAATTTAAAATGCTGACATGACTGTGTGGTCTTATACAGGTTTGATAGTATTAGAATCCTTCAATGCATGGACAGGAGATATGAAACTGGACATCAGAGCCACGTTTTAAAAATATGTAAAAACATAACTACATTTTCCTTTGAAACGAGTCTCCTCCCAAACATAATATCTGGCAGTCATTCTTGAAAGTCCCCTGTAAAATCCAAACACCAAACGGACGACTAGGCCGACAGAGAGACCAGCTGGTCAATAACGCCAATCAACATTGTAGAATGCTACACAGCAAACGTGCATGCAAATGAAAACCAAACCAAAACACACAAAAGCAAAAACACATGCATGCTAATAAATAAAATCACACTCAAAGGAGGATTCAGCCTTCTGAGTCTTATTGCTACCTGCCACCGGGTGGTTCAGCGTCTGGGCTTGGCGTACACGGAGCTATAGGCGCTGTCCACCTTTGGACAGAAGCGCTTGGTGTGAGCTCTGGCCCCCGTGGCTCCGCACAGAGGACACACATACTGCCGCAGATAGGGACACAAAACATCCCCGGCCTGGTTCTTCAGCCAGTGAGATCCGTACACCAACTCGGACTCCCCGTTGTGCTTGCAGAAACTGCAGAACATGCGCTCAGGTGATGGAGATAACGCTGGCTGATCCGGTGTTTTGAAACCAGCGGTCTTCATGCGCTCTTTTGGCCTCTGGGACACCGTCGGTCTTGGTACTAGCTTCAAATCTACCCCGTTTGGTGCATCAGCACGAAAGGAGTCTGGCGCGTACCACAAATCAGGTGGACGCTGATGAGCCAAAGAGCCTGGCAATGTAGATTCAGCTGCGAGACCTGGCGCACAGACTGCCCCGAGGTCGCCACTTTGGCAAACTGCGTTAATGCGGACAGACACCAGTGCCTCGCTCTGGTCATTGCAGTCCGAGTCCGGAGCTTTGGAGACTGGCAGTGAGGACTCAGTGGCGGACCTCTGACCCAGGATCTCTCTAATTGTGTCCGACATTCCTATGTAGTCTCTCCAGGGCTGGAAACTTTTGCTGTCTGACTCCATGAAGCGCGGCAGGTGATGAGTCAAACAATGCCGTTCATTCCAGCTCCTTCTCGGCAATTTTTCTCCGTCTTGTCTGCCAGACTCCCTCCCAGTGAGATGACTGAGGTGTTGACCTATAATAACGATGTAAACGGCCGCAGAAACACAGCGCTAAGCGCAAGTACCACAGTTTTGATAGGTAATTAAGTAAGTCTACAAGTCATGATCAGAGGCACACGCCCCAGCGTGCCAGCAGCCAATCACATGAGCCCATGCACCGCAGGTCAGTCAGCCTACCTTCTCAATTCCCTCCAATCAAACAAGTTCTCATTTCTCTAATTTGTGCCTCCTCGTCTCCTCTCTCCTCCGTCCTCCTGCTTGTGACCTAGAAATCGATCTCAGTGCGCCATCTTGAAGGATGTCTCAATTCCTAAAATGCATCTCGAGGAGAGAGGAGGCTTGCCGGAGGAGCTATGAGTGAGGATGCACAGGTGTATCCTTTGCGGAAGTCTTCGTGACGTATAAAAGAGGCGTGACACACAGCTGGAATATACGAACCATGGCGGGAGCTACTCTACAAATTTAAGTGTTCCTTTTGTATTCATAAGTTGTATTAGTTATTTAAGATAATCATATGTGTGTGTGTGGGTGTGTGTGTGTGTCACGCACACACACTTCATGTGTGTTAAATAAAGAAAATGTGTGAACATTTGTGTTAAATAAAGAAAATAAAAATGTATGACATCTGTACATTCTTGTCACATTATGCAAGTAGTCTGGTGAAGTCTGCACTGAGTCTGTCTTATTATACATCCATGGTGTGCACCCCAAGCGGACTCTCTGGAACTCTGCAGAAAATCCGCTTGAGGCCCTTTGTGGACTGGGTGAATTGTGGGTTTGGGCAGCCAGACTTGAAGTTCAGACATTTGGATTCAGCCATTGAGTGATGCCATTCTGCCCCGTCATGCAGTTGCATTCACTGCTTGTCACACATATTTTTAAATTTATTGTTAATTTTTTTTAGGTTTTGTATCTACTATTTAAGTCTCTCATGACTACTTGGTTTAGGGAGATAATCAATCAAACTTTATTTGTATAGCATCTTTCATACAGGTAAGTGCAATTCAAAGTGCTTCACAGATAATAAGATAAGACAGAACAAGTGTAGACCACAAAACAATGACAATAAGACAGAACAAGTGTAGACAATTAAAAACAACAGCAACAACTATTTTAGGAATTTGAGACCAATGCATGCAAGAAAAATAAGTGATGAAAAAGTAATAAAATAGATTTAAAAGTTATAATAAAAACAGAAAAATTAAGAAAATAAATAGTTAAATAAAAGCTAAACTATGAACTAGATAAAATAATTTAAAACACAAATAATACAATAAATAAAATAAGATAAAAATAAAAATAAATAAATAAAATAAAATGGAATGGGATTTCACCACATAAATACGTAAAAGTAGTTGAGTAAAATAAAGTAAGTAATGTCTATAAAACATTCTTAATCAAAAGCCAGGCTGAAGAGATAGGTTTTAAGTTTCCGTTTAAAAATGTCCACATTTCCAGCTGCCCTGAGATCCTCAGGCAGACTGTTCCAGCAGCTCGGAGCATAAAAGCTGAAAGCTGCCTCACCGAAGTTTTTGTCCTGCATTTTGGAACAACTAGCAGACTCGTGCCAGAGGACCTGAGGGGCCGTACTAGTTCATACACTAAGCATACTACTGAAGATAGCTACTAATTTCACTAAGCCACATACAGATGGGAGACAAAGGAAAAATCTGAATAAAAGTGGAGAAACATAATACATGCTTTCATACAGGACAGGAGGGGTCACTGAACACAGATTTTGGATCGACAGTCATCAAAACACCAAAAGAAGTTTATCCCTCCAGATGTGTTCAGACTTGGAAAATATATACCGAGATGCACTGTAGCTGTTCTGGCAGCTCCTGGTGTACCAACACCTTCCTATGACACTGTTGTTTTTTCCTTTGTCACCCATCTGTATGTCTGCCACACTACTGAGTTAATGTAACCCATAAACTGTGCCCATATCAGTGTGTCTGTCCTGATCAGTTGTGCTGCTCACCAAGTCCTGTTTGCTTCTATGGAGCTCAGTTTTGCTTGTGCAGATGATTTGCTCCTATGCATGAGGACGCCTTGCAAAGATTTGAAGAACCAGGATGCCTTTAACGTATAAGCTTCTTTCTATTGCTCATATTTGTCATCTTTCAGTTGCAATAGCAAATATTATATTGCAATATTCAAACTGAGCCGGTCCAATTTGTATTTGAGGGGTCAATGCTGCCTGATGCACCATCATGGAACTGGGCCTGCCTGTATCATATTTCAGCTTCTGGGAAAGATTAATGGAAACGTCTGTGTAAAAATACACAGAGCTAGGAAGAAATAAAGCAGGGCTGTTCAGGCCTAAACTGTCAAAAATGGTACAAAGCAAAAGAAATGTTTATATGTTAAGAAAGGTTGAGTATGTGCTGTTAAAACTAACCTGATGGGTTGTCACACACATGGTAAATTGTAACATTGCACAATGTATAAAACAGACTTCACCATATACATATTTCATTTGCATAGAAGCAACACATGGGTGGGTGAAGAAAGCAGTCAATTCTCATCATGCAGCCACAGTAGACCTATAATTTATTAGGCCAACCAAATTTACCACATAAATTCAGTAGTAGGCTACATTTAAATTTCCCGAGGCCTGTACTACGAAGCAAGTTCAAAGTACCCAGGATATCTTTTCGTTATCTGGCTTCACTGAGCCTAACAATCGCGATCCCGCTAAGTGTGACAAGACGCTGGTTATCAAGTCGGTAAGTCAAACCCAGGTTTTCCCAATCTAGCCATGAGCGCGTTCACATGAAAGAGGCGGGGTTTGCAGCATATGACCAATCACAATCATGACAGGTGTACTGGCAGCAGAGCGGCATACTTTACAATCGAAGAGCAAACTGTAACATTAGAGATATACGAAGAATTTAAACACATCATCCAGGCTAAATGCAACACAACTGCAGCTGCTGAATGTAGGAAAGACAGCTGGCAAAAAAAAAAAAAAACTGAATGCGTAAATTAACAGGCTTGTATCACTGCCCCGTCAGTAGTACTCCATTAAGTTAATGTGTTGCTTTATGTGTATTCTTATGGAGTGTATGACAATTTTAGCCTTATTCTTTTAGCTGCAACAACGGCGGTGTCAAACGGACTTGGGAGCAAAAAAATAAATGAATATAAAAACATAGTTTAGCGGTAAATAGGCTTACATTCATAACTTATAAGTACAAAGCTTTAGTGCTTCAATCAGTCTGTTGTAGGATGATGTCCGGCTTTTGTTGCTTGTCATTCCCTTCTCTCCCCTTATTTCTTGTCTACCGCTACACACCATCAACTGCCCTATAAAGAACAACAAAAACTTAACTGAAACACTTTACTGGTGTGAATAGAAAGAAGTTTAAAAAAAACAAAACATAGCCTACACGGACAATGTGTCAAGCAAATATTGTACGTAGGCTATTATATAAAATTATCTTGGATTCTAAACTCGTTTTAATAGAGGCCCAATAGTAGTCTAAAATGCTTGACAGCAATCTAATTAGTCACATTTATTATTTTATTGGCCAGGCTAGATTACAATAGCAAAAATCCATTTTCATTGTTTTCAAACAGCACTGTCCAAATGGGAAAAAAAAAAAGATAAAAAATATAATCTCTTTATTGCTTATTTTAAAAAGTGTAAATAAGGTACAATGTTTTTAATCGCCACCCATCATCAAAACTGCATTAAAATGACCAGTCTAAGTGTGGAGCGTGTGGTGTGAGCCCCATCCTGTCTGCTCGGCCATCCCATGTCTCTGACTGCTGATCGACCTCTCTGGTTCTGAAGGAGAAGAGGGGAATGAGAGATGGCAAAAGGAAACAGCAGTGGTAATGCGGAGAACATTAAATCCAGGTAACCTTTTAAGATCAAACAGAAAATACCACAAGTGCAAATGGAGCTTTTCATGCATGGAGCCACACTCTAACATTACTTTGTTAAACTCCCATGCCTGCATATTTACTTCCTGTGTCAGGTTTTAACTGCTACTGTAAACATTTTTACAGTATCATTTTAAATTAAATGTTAATTTCTACATATTGAAACCAGTCATCTGTAATGATGTCCTTTACCATTAGATAAATGTTAGCCAACTTTCTTTTCTGACCCCTCTGTTGATTAATTTTAGCTACTACTACAACAACAAAGGGGATTTCATTAAAAAGAAAAGGGAGAAACCTCATGAAAATATAGTAGTTGTGTTTATTCTGCATCAGCACCACACAAGGCCAGATTTTACTCATCCTAAGCACTAACATTGCAGTGAATGGTTTGGATTTGTGAAGTTTCATTTCATGAACACAGCTCAAGATGTTTTTGTCCATGGTTCTTTTTTTCCTCTCTTTATGTACACTGCTATTGCTATGAAAGCAGGGCCAGACCAACCTGCAGCTGTATGACAGATTGAGGGCAGAGTAGAGCTCAGGAGTGCTGGGGGTTTGAACTCTGACTCTTCCCTGATGTAATCCAGAAACGGCAGCTGCCCCCGACTTGGTGGAAGATGGTGTAATGGGAAGACAGCCAGATATGCTGGTGGGCCCGAAACCTGAGAAATCTAGAGGCATACACATAATGTGTTTAGGTGGTAAAATCATTTCACCACAGTGAAACATCAATCTCCCAGCCCTCTACCCCTTAATTTAACTGCATACTCACTGAGAGCAGTGCTCTCTGTCCTGTTGTTGCTTGGTGCTCCTTTGTCAAACAGAGGCGAGTCACACAGATACTGCCGCTTCAGGAGAGAGGCCTTCTGACGCTCAAAATCACGGCGCTATAGACACAAAAGATTACATTAACAGTAACGAGCAGCCTTTTAAACCAGCATGCAGTATGAGGAAACTACTGTAAATGCACAATCTAATCTTTGGACAAGGTGCCCACAGATAGTGAATACCTCTTACAACTTCACCCTCACAATAGCTGCTGCATTCGCCAGCCTTACCCTTTTCCATTTACTCCGTCTGTATTATCTCTACTACATTTTCAATTCAGCAGGGACCTACAGCATATGACAATGATTCAAGCAGTCATATCATTTTAAAAACAAGGATAACAGTCTCAGCCTCATTTTCTTCCCACCTCGTGGCTTAGTCGGATGGCGGCATCAGTGAAGGACTGCCTCTCCCGTTCAAAAGTCCGCCTCTGATAATCGAGCTCTGCCCAGCGCACCTGAAGACGTTCCCACTCTTCCAAAAAGTAGGAATCAGCCAGATCAGAGGGGACAGGTGAAGCAAGACTGTCCTACAGACAGAAACCAAGGAAAGTAATTCTTACTCTGACACCAGCAAAAGTTCATATGAGAAAGTGTGTGTGTGCGTGACAGACAATCATACCTGCAGCAGTTGCTGTTGTAATCTGACAAGCTGTTGACTCTCCTTCAGGTCATTTTCTAGTCGAGCCAGGAGCTTGTCATGGTCAGTACCAACACCTGTGTGGCCTGCACAGTCAAGAAAGACCACAAATTATATTCCTCAATCACTGGTTGGCAAAAAATAAATAAAAATAAATAAAGCTGAAGACAAATCTGTAAAGCATAATTCTTGCCAATATCCTTCTTAAAAAAAAAAAACAGAACACATCAAAACGTCACTTTAAAGATTGTTCAGCCTGGGTGTTTGCCTTCAGATAGGACGTCACTCAGTCTCCTCTGCACCTGCCTCCAACTCTGAACCACACCTCCTGTTACATGGTCACCAAGCGCATCTTCGGCTTGATCCAGCCTTTTGTCTTCAGTTTGGGCCTCATCCTGAACATCCACCACGTCCGACAGGGTCTTTGAAAAGGTTAGACTGATTTGTTATGTTGGATACTTATCTTGGATTCAGCATTATACGTTAAAGATTGAGAGATTCATTCTTGACCTTGGAAACAGTACTTGAGAAAACAACAACAAGATCTTAGAAGCTTTTGATAAGCTGTACTCCATCTTCCTCAGCAGATGCAGTTTTCCCCAGTTGTCACTGATTTACAGATGTTCAAATTTCCATTTTTCTTAGCACTTAGTTAAAAAGGCTG
Organism: Macquaria australasica; assembly: GCA_005408345.1. Classification (NCBI taxonomy): domain Eukaryota; kingdom Metazoa; phylum Chordata; class Actinopteri; order Centrarchiformes; family Percichthyidae; genus Macquaria; species Macquaria australasica. The sequence continues at coordinate 27,899 of SEMN01000756.1, forward strand.
TTCTTTTACTCGCCTGCTCCATGTCGACCCTGAGCGCATGAAGTAAAGTGGTGAGGCTGTGGCGCAGCTTCATCGCCTCTCTGAGCTCTGCTTCTCTGCGCTCCAGCATCAGACGTAGTGTTGCCTCCTCTCGTCTGCAAGGCGGAGGGAGCCAGTAAGGATTTGAAAGCAATAATCAGAAAGCGATGGTAATAACCAACGTACTTTGCAGTAGACCTCAACGATTTGATCGGCTGTTCTCTTTTGCCTCGACCTCCAGGCGGAAAGTTCAACACCTCTATGGCTGGAAATGAAAGATGGTAAGTGTTGAGTAAATATTTGATATATATAAGCAAACAGCTGTGTGTGAAATATTCTGTGAATTTAACTAACACGGCAGAGTGAGTCTCACAGGGTCCTTTCTCTCTGTGTCTGTCAGGCAGCTGTGACAGCCGCTCTTTCAATCTGGTACTCTGCTGCTCTCGACGCCTCAGCTCTGCCTCTAGCTGGTTACTCCGCAGCTGCAAACGAGTGTACTGGCAAGAGGGAAGAGATGATTTTGAGGGGGAGGGGATAGGTATTCAGATAGTAATATACTCCACAATGTCTGTCACATTATGCATGCATACTTTGGCCCGTTCACATCTCAGCATGTCCTGAAGCCTGGCCACGTGGACATTCATTTCTTTTAGTTGCTCCTAGAAGATAAAAGTTTAGTTCCCCCCCCCAGAATTACAAGCACCAATCTATTTCATTCGCTTGGATTTTTACCCACCCTGAGTGAGCCTTCTTGCTCTCTGTGCTCCTCCCTGTCAGCCCACCAGGAGGTGCTGCGAGAGAGCTCATTCAGAGGGCTGGGATCCATAATGAGATAGGAGTCTGTAGAAAAGAGATGCAGGGAGAAAGTGGGCAAACTGAAGAGAGAAAGATTGGGGGTGGGGGGTGACTGCATGTGTGAATGGATTGTTTTTCCAGCATGTCTGCATGGTCTGAAGCTTTTAGCTCATGTATCTATATTTCAGGTGAAATGTGACAGTATTACCTGAGTACTCTGGGTGTCTTTCAACTCTCCTCTGGCCAAACCTGAAACCATCTCAGTGCCATATTTACATATTAGCAACAAAGGGGCATTTTACTTACATGCAAATGTAACCGGTGTGCACCACAACAGGATCAACACACGTACACATACGTACACATATGTTCTTTGAATAACAAACATTACTATAGTAACAATGGACCAGTTTCTAGTACCTTACCTGAGCAGTGAAACTTCCTCAGACGGATGCCGCCTCTTTTATTTCCAGGTGATGGCACTTCTGCTAATTACCACTGACAACAGGCTAGAAGATAGAGGCTTCAGGATTTAAAATTATTCAATCAAACTGCTTCCTACCATAATGTTTAACTTGTGCACAGGTTTGATGGTATTAACTACCTTTCTGAAGGCGTCTTCACAACACCCGAAAATCACATCACATCAGCATGTGGTGTCACCTAGCAAGTGAATTTGAGCATGGTATTGTATTGTTCTCAAGAGCACGGGTGGAGCAAACAGCATGTATTACCAGCAAGTTTTTGTCCTTACAAGTTTTAGTAATCTACGTGAATTTACAGAGAGTCGATGGAGCTGCCTGTCTGGTATTATCCTGCACATTTATGACAGTGTGGCCAGATGCCCACCAGAGTCATTATTTGATCAGGTAAATTTAGCCCAGCACTTCACTGGCAGACAAAACAACCACCCCATTCACTTGACTATGACCAGATTCAGGTGTCTTTTTACAAATAATATCCTTGGAGATGTTGATATTTGCATGTCCTCCAGTCTTTGTGCTTTTACTTTGACACTGGAACACTGAATTGACAATGACCTACATGTAACATCTTCTTTAACCTGTTCATGTGTTTTGGTAGCAAAAAATAAACTGAAGGTGATTTGAGTCATTAAGTCTAATAAACAATTAAAAAGAGGTACTTAAAAAGAATGATTTTCTTTTAAAAAGGATTGATATTCAAGAAGCACATACAGTTTGTCAGTGTCCGAAAAAGTTATTTAATTTCAAAAAGGTTGCCACAGTAGCAAAGTTAAGAAAGATACAGGCTAACAGTAGTGAAGGTTTTGGTTGATTGGAATACAATTAATGCAGCATGTTTCATTAAATACAAACAATATTTGGAAGTTTTGAACAGATACATGAACATTTGCTGTTTGGCCATTTGTGTATCTAAAGTGATATACATTAAATTTGCTACCAGGTTGGACTACCCAAATAGTGTAAGGCCTTGATGTGTGTGTTTTTTTAAATTAAAGACAGGAACATATAGGCTAATAAAAGCAACCTTAGCAGGCTGTTAGTTATATACAGAAAAAAGATGGGATGAAAGGTTATTCAACAATCACATGCCCTGCCATGGTTAAAGTCTGTACCATGTTGTACCTCAGAATAGTAGTAACACCTTTACCATTGCCACAAATACATGAATAGTTTAAGACACCAATTAGTTTAGCTCAAAAGCCATTAGTGTGTCTGTTGGCCACAATATGAAATGCAGTGTGTGTGTATATTTAACAGAACATGTTCTTATTCTTGAACAGCACCTGGTTTAAATTAATGTTTGATTTTTTTCTCCACCTGCCACACAAAATACAAGAGGACGTTGCACTTTCAGTAGCCAATCACATGGGCTGAATTTCACTGACTGGAGATGGATACCATTAGGTCAGGAAATTGAGACCGGACGTGTCAAGTACTAGGTAAACCAAGAACGGCTTAATCATTAGTCAATTTAGTGTCAATAACATTTTTTTAACATGTAGAGTTTGGCCCTGCTTTAATGTAACAGATGGGAGTTATGATACCATTAGTTTTGGCAAACAAGTGGAAAAGTTCCCTCCCCCTAACCCATCAGTCCCATGTTGCATTATCCCAAGAGGAGCTGCTGGTCGACCCACAGCGACATCAGGTAGAAGTGAAGAAAGCCTTCGGCGGATAAATCCAGAAATCCTCCACCTTTCTTTCTGCTGTGGACAGGAAAACAGAGATAACTGGGAAACACTTAAACTATTCACACAAATAAAAAATAAAAACTTTATAGGCCATATTCTCTGAAGACATTTTGACATGTCACAGTAGGAAAAGCACATGTGCATTAAAAAAAAAAAAAAAGATGGCTGAATTCCATTTAGTTGCTTCAGTTTCAGGGTGGTATTGTGCATGATGGCTCACTGCCATGGCTTAGTAATGCAGATACACTGTTTTTAAGAATAAGTTAGCTAAGTACCTTGTATGTCCCTAAAGGACAACTATAATAATACTGTTTTAAGTGGGATTGATATAATACCCAAATGTTTAAAAAATAAAAAATAAAGTTTAAAAAGCATAAATTTAAATTGATTTTTCCTTGTGTCCTAAATTACATGCAGAGGTTCTATGTGGCTCTTGGGGCTCTAATAGCGCCTGCCTGAATCTAGTAGATTGATTTCAGTGCAAACCTAATGTGAAGGTGTAATTAATTTATTCCCTAATGTAATTAACGGCACAGCTTTACTCCCCAGCTGAAGCCTCAGTGAAGAAAAAAGCAGGCCTACCTCAGAACAGGGAGCAGGACTTGGGGGGTCTGAAGGGATTATCACTAGAGGGGACCCCGACCAGGAGAGGGTCCTTGGAGGCATTTTGCAGACAGAAGTTTCTCAGCTCAGCAGCAGCCTGGGACACCTGCAGAGCCAGACGTACGATGATGGCGTGTGTGGGAGGAAACAAACAGCCTGTCACATGTACAGTATTTGTAATGCTCCAGCTGGCCTGCTGTCATCACCCATTCTCTCATTTACGTTACTCAGACTTACTGCCACTATTTTGCATAACAAATTGCAAGCAACGGCGCAACACACGGACGGGCGTGTCTACTACGTGGGCTAACTTTTCGAGGGATACTGTTCACCTGTTTCCTTTGGATACCCAACAATAAGAGGCTTCAGTTTCATGAACGTGTTACCTCCCTCGATACGCTGACACTTAAAGTGGCTCCAAAACACATAGTAAGAATACAACTGACAGCCGCTAAAACACGGAAGAAACTTGTTCGCTTGTAGCTGTGGTGTAGTCCACCAGAAACCAGTTTACGTGTAACTTTGGAGACCACTTCGTTGAGCCTATGATGTAAGAGTCCAGTCTGTGTCATTTCTGGAACAGTTTTGTCTCCGCCATTCAACAGCAGGTCGGCTCGGTCTTCCGTGTTTGTGTGTCAGTTGAGGGGTTCGTACCTTGATCCTCCGGATACTGGCCTCTAACCGGAGCTGCTTCACGGCCCTTTGAGCGATAATTAAGTTGTTGCTGGCATTGTTGTTGGACATGACGACGGCTGTCGGCAGAGAAAAGTTGAGGGATACTTAATATAAACGGCCACCACTGGGCGGAAATTAACCCCAACTGTCTAAACCCTAAACCGATTGGGAAACGTTGGTCACTCGGTGCCCCGCCTCCTCTGCACCAGCAAGACATTCTATTGGACTCTAGGCCTGTCAATCAAAACGCGAAGAGAAACCCACGCCTCCCTGCATACACTGGCCATTATTATGAGTTTCCTAGAGAGCAGAGCAGGAGTGTATACTGTGACCTTCAGCCAGAGGGTGAACAAACACAGTGGTTAATCACCACTCTGTTTAACTTACACCCGTTTGGTACTATTTTATAACGTGAGGGTACATCTTGTGCTGGGATTCATTGCACCCAAATTCAGTGTACTGTTAGAAGTAGCCTACTCATACTCACCAGACTAACAAGCAAGATATAGCTGGGGTGGTCAGCTATACAATACAGTTTGGTTTGAATGCGATACCAGGGCCAGGATCAACAATATCAATACCAACGCTAATACTTTGTATCACTAAAAATGGCTAGTGTACCATGAGGTTATTGCTTTTTAACAATATATACATAATAAATAGAAACAATGGGACATGACAGCTCTCAGCAATCAAACATAAGAAAAAACAAAAAAGAACAGGAGGCCGAATTTCAGGATAAGTCATTAACAAGCAAAGTAAACCCTCAGGAGAAATATAACAAAAAGAAACATTTATATTTGTAAGCACACACGTACATAGGCCTACATAAATCCCTGCACTGTATATACACGCATATTTGTGTGTGTACACACGGCCCAGGTTAAACAAATCCCCTGATCAGGGTGGAGGCCATATCTGAGACAATGTATGTCAAAAAGGGTTCCCAAATTAACATAAACATCATTTTTTGATTGTGATAAATATGACAGTCAAGGGACTTCTGTTTTAATATAACGCTGTGGCAGCTAGCCAAGCATGGTCTCATGTTTCATGTGTTTTAAAATACATGTTCTTACAAAAGGACAAGATTTTTCCTCTTATTACACATGAAAAGTACATCTGACAAACCAAGCAGTAAGGATAACGGATTCAGCCCAACATTAGTTGGTGTGAGACCTCATGTCAAAAGTTGGTGAGACATTTCACTCTAAAGCACAATGGCGCCAGAGGAAAACTCAGGGGCTCAGCAAAGTCATTAGGATTCATTCTCTGGACACCATGGATAGCTGTGCCAAAGTTAATGGTAATTTATCAAGTACCTGTTGATAAATTACCAAAGCCATATATGATGGTTGCAATTTGGTTTTAGGCTACATTTTCTTTGTTAACAACTCATAGTAGCTTATTCCAGATGCACATTTTACACTATTATATGGAAAATCTGTCGTTGGGTCTAGAAAAATGTTTAGAAAAATGTTTCTCAGCCCAAGTAACAGGGTAAATGGATTGAAACCAAATGCAAAAAATCTTTTTTAAAAAGGATATTTATATTATATTATATTATTTATATATAATATATATATTCACATCACAGCTGTACTGGAAATAAACACAGAGAAGAAGAAAAGTACTGGTCCCCTCAATTTTATTATAAACCCCATCATTTCTTTTTGGTTATTGTTTAGTAACACAACCATTACAAAGATAATACAATTGAGGAATGATACAAAGTGTGGTAAAAATTGAATTGTGCAATGTAGCAGTTATGATTTTATGTCTTATTAATAGAAACATATCTTAAAACAAAATATCACAATATGGAATGTGTTTTTTTATTATTACTGTATGTTGCCAGCTCACTCAGGTGACTTGTCCCCTGATATAAGAAAGAGAAAAAAAAACATGGTTATTAATTCCATATAGTTCATTGTGTTGAGATATTAGCCCTGAAAGCAAATTGTAATTCATACTCACACATGATTGGTCCAATGGTGAGAGGCTCCAAAGGATCAGAGCTGGAAACAGAGCGGTACGTCCTACTTGTGCAAGGCTATGTGGTGGGAGAGGGTGGAAAAAATAAGAGATACCATCAAAACCCAGTGTTTAAGAGGCATTGAATATGGATTGACAAAGCTATTGATGAAGTGAAATGTGTGACTTACTGGAACACAGGAGGAGCTCCTTCGGTCACACAGGCTGAGGCTGCAATGAAGGAAAACGTCTCGGTATTCATCCTGGAGCAGGAAGAACAGGGCAGAGAAACGAGCCTGGAGGGACGAGCCACTCTCAGTCACTGACACCTGTCGGCGGTCAGTGGGACACCTGGATGAGAGGATAGAGCGGGTCATCAGGGCCATTACACATCACTATACATTTAATTTTTCCCATTTCCATTATACTCCACAAACCATTTGCTGAGGCTCAAGAGGGACACTTACTTGTTCTGGATGAGAGGGTATCGCATGGGATTATCAGGGTTTGATGAGTGAGTGGCGTGGCAGTCCTCCAGAACAACTGCAAAGCCTGGATCTGTCTCCTCCACAGAGACGCCCACGTACAACGGTGAGCCCACTGGCAGGGTGACCAGGCCTGCTGGATAAGTCTCAGTGTAGTTGGAGTTGCGGAACAGAGACATGGAGGCTCTGGCTTTGGTACCCGAGCCTGAAATGCCACCTTCCAGCCTGTCAAGAAAATATGCTTTTTTGTTATGACTTTTTATCAGTTTTTTTCATCATCATTTTCATCTTGTTATTGTTATACTCCTTTACTATTCCAGAAAGTTCTACACATTTCTTTGTGTTTTGGGGTGTTTCTTCCATATACACAAACAATAAGCAGCAACATAAAAAATGATTTTCACTATATATTAGCTAGATATCTACATAGTACAACCATCACCCAGGCTTCCTCAGGGACATCCTTGCAGAGATGCCTGAGGTTTCTGGAGTTCTTGTGCTGTTGTGGTGTACCGTGCTGTGCTCTTTAGACCATAATCAGGGGATGAACTGTTAACTAGGATGCAGGGCTCAACGTTATAGTACAACATCGTGAATACTTGGGGCTTTGATTGGATAGCAGATTGTCCAACAAAACTCGTGTTGAACACCTGTCTCAAAAACTAAGGACTAAAATTCAATTTTTATACTGAAACAGAGCTTGTTTCTCCTTTTAAACAGGCCCATGCCTCTACCACTAGCCCTAGACCATTGGATGCCCTTTACCACAGTGCCACTGGATCCATCACTAGATTAAGACAGGATTAAGACATCTATCACACTCGCCACTGTGAATTATATGAAAAGGTTGGATGGTCATCACTGAAGTCTAGAAGGCATCAGAATAACTGTGTTTTTATCTATAAGGCCTTGTTATTTAAGTTGCTGAGGTATTTAATTATGTGTATGACAACATGCATCACTGCTGTTCAGTAGGATAGCCTTGCAAGTCATCTAAAAAATGTAACTCTTATTAAGGCTTTGGTGACTCCCAGTGGTAGTATCAAAAAAGACACTGGCAGACAGCAATGCATGCTTACACTCGGATAAATGGTTAAAAGCAACACATAGACAAGACCAGTTTTCACCAGGTTTACCTTCATTTTTGTGATGTGATGTCATCAGAATACTTTGTAAAATGTTATAATCACAATTGCAATCACAATAACAATTATACACATAGGAGCTGCATTATCGTGGTACTAGTAACATTCAGTAAAAGGCTACTTACGCCAGGAAAGGTCTGACAGCCACATTCAGGCTGGTGTCTGTGTCCAGAGGATATGCACAGGAGAAGGGAAGAGTCACAGGAAGGATGAAGGACGCATTATTTATTGGGTAGATAAATAAACTGTTGGAGTAGATGGCATGTGTGCGGTTGGTCTGAAAGACAGAGGGTTAAATTATCAGTCAGTTGAATGCTTATGTCAGCTTGAGAGTGTGTTCTATTAGCAGCAGCATGACCAAGTGGTTAGAGAAATTGTAATTGTCTTTCAGGTGGAGAACCTGGGTTTAAGACACTGTAAGATAATGAATACTGCCCGTTCCTGCTGACCTGATCTCCCTTCACAGAGTAAGTGAAAAGAGATTTCCCATCTGGGGACCAGAATCCAGTCTTAATTATAGTAATAATAAAGTGATGGACATACATCAACCACTCAAGCTAACGGTACAAAAGACTATTTGTGGTATAGCAGTGCAGTTTGTATATGAGGTCTGCAAAAACCCACATGGCCTGAAGATCCACCATACCAGCCAAGGGGTGCAGTGCACAGAATTGTTACCAGGAGTTGCCAGGTAGGAGTCACCTCACTGTGGCCAGAACCTTCATGCACCGCAAGCTCCACCCCAAGGCGGTTCTAAACATTGACAGGTCAAGTGGTCAGCAGCTAACACATAGAGAGAGTGGCTCCAGTTTGATGAGGATATGGACGGGATCCTTGAAGCCACAGCCAGAAGTGATGCAGATCAGAAGCGCCAGTCAATGTCAACCATCATTGTCAACATTGCTGCTGAGAGGTTTGGCATTAAGAAGCAGTTGGTGACAAGAAGCCCTGTTGGAGGAGAAATCGACGGGAGACAAGAATCAGCCATCCAGGAGCTGAAATTTCTAAGGAGACAGTACAAGGGAACAAGGGAGGAGGATAAGTCCACCCTAGCAGATCTCTGTAACATCATGAGGAAGCGAGCGGCATATGGGGAATACCCCTTTGATTTCACCAAGAAACTACTCGGGAAGAAGCAAAGTGGCCACCTGGGATGCTCCAAAAAGGAGATCGACTGGTACATCAACAACAGCAACAATGGAGAGAGAGACCAAGACTTATGACTGACGGACTTTGATGCCAGAACACACCCCCAAGTTCAACACCAAAGAGCCAACCTTGAAGGAGATCCAGAAAGTCATCAGGCCTGCTAGAAGAAGCTCAGCCCCAGGGCCTCACAAGGTCTACAAGAGGTGACCCAGGCTCTTGTGATGACTGTGGAGGATCCTCAAGGGGATCTGGAAGAGGGGGAAGGTAGCCCAGCAACAGAGATTTGCAGAGTCTGGATTCCAAAGGAGAAGAATACAAGCAACATCAGCATGGCACCGGCTGTAGAAGGGGATCATCTCTAAATGCACCATTTCAGTGATCCTGTTCACCTTTCCCTTGGCCATGAACATGCTTGTCAAGTCAGCAGTCTTACCAAGTCTGGTGTTCAACAGCTCCCCATCAGAGGCTTCATGAATAATTTGACAATAACAAGAACATCAGTGCTGCTATGCAGAGGGATCCTCCAGGGTCTTAAGAGATTCATCAACTGGGGCTAGTTGAGTTTTACACCTGTGAGTCCAGGTCCATGGTCTTGAGGAGGGGAAGGTGACTAAGAAGTTTTGCTTCTTCCTTGGTGGTATTCAGATTCTGTCAGTCACTGAGAGGCACGGCTGTAGTCCAGGGACCAGGGTGTTGGAGGCATCACAGCCAGGTGCTGAGGGCAATTGGAGATACCATCTGCTGAGGAATTGTCAGCAGAAAACAACTGCACCTAATGCAGAGGGCAATTGGTTTTATCAAGGAAGGGGAGAAGCTGCAGCAGCAATCAAGATCATCCAGTGGGCTTCTTGCCACCGCACATGACTGGCAGCTGAAGGTTGACCTAGGGAGTCAGCTCAAGTTCTCAGACACCATTGCAGAGACCACATTCAGCCAATACATGGTCCTAATGTCTGAAGGCAAGTGGTTCTGCAGGAATTGACTGTTTCCTGGGAAGACCAGATGGAGAGAGCCAAGTACGCAGACCTGGTAGGCAAGTGCTGGAACCAAGGATGGCATGTGCAATGTATGCCCATCAAGTATGACTGCAGAGGCTTTGCCAGCCAGTCCCTATGAAGGGCCTTCAAGCTCCTTGGCATCACAGGACTACACAGGAAGAGAGCCAACAGGAACATCACTAATGCTGCAGAAAAGTGGATTACTGTGGATCAAGAGGAGCGACCCGTAGACCACACATGCCACTTGGGCACAAGCTGAGGCCTTTATCAACCCTGTCTGGGTTGCCTGAGTGAATGTGTCTGAAAGACCTGGAACACCTGCAAAACTGCAGAAATACATACTACAATTCAATAAGGTGCAGTTCATTGTTTAAAGGGGCCCAGAATTTCTAGCTATGCCCATGCCTCACAGATACACTACAGGTTACTACAGAAAAAAAACAGGACAACACAAAATAATTTCTATAGACATGCCAGTAATCAGGTTTACAGCAGAAAAAAACAAAATGCCAGTTAAGTATTTACCCTCAGTGTGTTTCCACAGGCACCTTCCGTGGCCTGGACTTCGTACCACACTACATCATCACGCGCTCTGACCCAGGAGCAGTTGTGGGATGCCAAGTTGCCAGAGAATGGGTTCAAGCCAGAGGAGGTCAAGCCAGCCACATCCAGCCCTATGTGGAGTTTATCACGTCCACAAATAAGCTGAGAAGGTTGGAGTGGAGGGCGCTGGACTAAAGAAAAAGTGTAAGAGAAAGGAGAAAGGAAATTAGATGGTAAATACTACTGATGAAATCAAGATGAGAACCTCCGTAAACGTTCACCTCAATATGTAGTTTGAACTGTATTACGTCAAAACCTACATTCACAAACAACACTGGCATCTTCAGGGTGACCACAGTTGTGGACCCCAAACCCTGGATGTCTACAGTCTGTTATCGATGGTTCATTTCCAAAACAGCTGAGATCGTCCAACCAGATGGGTCCACTGCCCTGTCCAAAAGCTGCATTTTGTAGTGCTGAACGAGCACGGCCACAGTCCAGCTGTCTACACACCACGTTGGCATCGTTCAGGTCCCAGCCATCGTCACACACTGTCCCCCACTGTCCGTGATGGTAGACCTCCACTCTGCCAGAGCAGCGGTTGTCAGAGTTGACCAGCCTCACTGGTGAACCAGCTAACAGAAAAACATGCAACGCAATATTGTTGATATGAGACACAAATCTAAGATGGACTTTGTGAAGACAATGATATCTTTGAAAAACTACATACAACAGCTTTCTGTTTAAAAATGACAAATGCTAAAGAACCTGCAGATAATAAAGAGTAGCCTACTGTAAAGCACGCATTTTAATTGTCCTCTCAGCTAAATTTGTACAAATTTGTATTTACCTTCACAGACGACACCAGCATCCTCCTGGTGCCCGCAGTTGTGAATTCCAAACCCTCGGTGGCTGCACTCGGTGAGCTTTGATTCGCTGCCTGTGCACGTGACATCATCCATCCAGATGGGTCCACTGCCCTGTCCAAAACGTGCAGCTAGTGGGGCTGACAGGACCCTGCCACAGCCCAGCTGTCTGCACACCACCTGAGCATCAACCAGGCCCCAGGCATCGTCACACACCGTCCCCCACTGTCCACGGTGGAAGATCTCTACTCTACCAGAGCAGGAGCTGTTTCCTCCATTGGCCAGGCGGACCTGCCCCTCAACTCCTGTGCTGTTGTCTACGGTTGTTGTGGCAGTGATGCCAGTTGTCACCTGAGCAGTGGTGAAGTTCTGAGGTCTTGGATCAGGTGTGGTTGGTAAGACTGTGCTGTTGAATCCTGGTTGAACTGAAAGAAAAGTCTCTATGAACTCACAAGACAACTACAGCCTGCTCTGCCATCAGCATTAATAAGGAAAGGCCCCCTTTCTTTATTATCAGATATAACTGATTATGTTATCGTTGGGCACAAAACTCCATTTATGTTCTCAACAGAAATGTATCTTTTACTGTACATTTGACTAATTGCACTACAAAACAATATGGATTGTGTGTGGTTAATACTGAAATGTATTTTTGAGCCAGTTTTTTTCTAGTTAAATGTGAGCAATAAGAATTGGAGTGTACTTTAAATATGTATAAACATTAACCTTCACAGATGACGCTGGCATCTTCAGGGTGACCACAGTTGTGGACCCCAAACCCTGGATGTCTACAGTCTGTTATCGATGGTTCATTTCCAAAACAGCTGAGATCGTCCAACCAGATGGGTCCACTGCCCTGTCCAAAAGCTGCATTTTGTAGTGCTGAACGAGCACGGCCACAGTCCAGCTGTCTACACACCACGTTGGCATCGTTCAGGTCCCAGCCATCGTCACACACTGTCCCCCACTGTCCGTGATGGTAGACCTCCACTCTGCCAGAGCAGCGGTTGTCAGAGTTGACCAGCCTCACTGGTGAACCAGCTAACAGAAAAACATGCAACGCAATATTGTTGATATGAGACACAAATCTAAGATGGACTTTGTGAAGACAATGATATCTTTGAAAAACTACATACAACAGCTTTCTGTTTAAAAATGACAAATGCTAAAGAACCTGCAGATAATAAAGAGTAGCCTACTGTAAAGCACGCATTTTAATTGTCCTCTCAGCTAAATTTGTACAAATTTGTATTTACCTTCACAGACGACACCAGCATCCTCCTGGTGCCCGCAGTTGTGAATTCCAAACCCTCGGTGGCTGCACTCGGTGAGCTTTGATTCGCTGCCTGTGCACGTGACATCATCCATCCAGATGGGTCCACTGCCCTGTCCAAAACGTGCAGCTAGTGGGGCTGACAGGACCCTGCCACAGCCCAGCTGTCTGCACACCACCTGAGCATCAACCAGGCCCCAGGCATCGTCACACACCGTCCCCCACTGTCCACGGTGGAAGATCTCTACTCTACCAGAGCAGGAGCTGTTTCCTCCATTGGCCAGGCGGACCTGCCCCTCAACTCCTGTGCTGTTGTCTACGGTTGTTGTGGCAGTGATATTGACCTGACTGGCTGTAGATGTCTGTGGTCTTGGATCTGGTGTGGTTGCAGAAACTGCAGGATCTGTTCTGTTCACCTCTGTTTACAATGAAAAACAGTAAGATTCTGGTGCAAAGCTAATGAGATTTTTTGTTCATAAATTTTACATTCAATTTAAGAACAAGAGGACTATAGTGCCTTCACTAGTCTAAAACAGTTAAATGAATGGATTTGATGAGGAAATTGATTTTGCTGTTACAGTGCAAAGATGTTTCAAATGGAACAATACCTGCACAGTATGCAAGCTGGCATGTGGATGGCTTCACAAGTTTGTAGACGTAGTAGTTTCCATAGCAGAGCTTGACATGTATGGTGTGTGAGTTAAAATGGCAGCAACTACCCAACCAGGAATTACACACAGTGCGATATACTATTTCATCTGACTGTGTAGGATGAGGTTCTGTTATCCACAGAGGAGCATGGGTTCCACACCTGTTTTCACCAACACACCTCTCTGGAATATGAGCACTGGTTTGCCCCAGAAGCAGCCGATACCAGCCCTGCCAGTTAATATCTCGGTCACAGTGCAGGATCGAATTCGATGTGTTATTCGTTGAACGCCAGTCATCATCCAGTACAGTGTAGTGCTCACAGGGGTCAGCACAGCGGAGAATCCCATTATTACTGATGCAGTCCATGCCTGAAGGACAAACAGTGTGTCCACAGTTGAACTGGACAGATTGGGAGGAGGGGCCCAATCTGGAGCTGGAGGAAGGCTCCAGGCATTCGAAGGAGCCTGGGGTGTTTTGGCAAATCTGAGGTGGCGTGCAGGGTGAGTCTGGGAGGGAGCACTCGTCAGTGTCCACACAGCCTCTGTCTGGTGACCAGTGATAGCCTTGGCTACAGCAAGAAGAGTCATCGCAGAGTTTTATATTGTAACAGGTGAGACCATCGCCCACAAAGCCATCTTTACAGACACAAGAGAGCGCCTGGCTGGTGAAAGAGTCACCTCTTTCTCGTGACTCCAGGCAGGTGGCTTCATCATGACATGAATCACAGCTGGAGACAAGTGTCCCTGTGAAAAGTACGAGGATAATTTGATGCATGTTGTTGCTAATTTGAATTAGCTTTTCCAAGTGAAACAGTGAAAATATAGCTATTACTATTATTAATATGCAATTGACATAAATTAACATAACCTTTCTAATTCAGGAAATGTGTGTTTAGGTATTCTGAGAGTACAATTACACAGAAAACAAATTTGTTCACATCTCACTACAGAGTGATACCTGTAGAGTTACATCAGAGTGTGTGATCACCATCAAATTTAGATATCTGCCTTTTAACAATATTACCACTGCTTATTATATATTTATATAATATTTATATATTTGAAAGGACATAATTAAACCATTGAATGTGAGGTTTTAAGTGGTCTCTTAATGCTGCACCTGTCTCACGGCTGATTATTCTCATACAAAGGCATGTTGTTCAGGCTGACAGAACTTTATTTTAAATTCTAGTCTGGAGCAGGAAGTTTTCAAATGAATATCTAAAAATCACATAATAATGTAATATTGAAGTGTGAAATGATGTGCAAGACAGCTACAATTTTTCATTTGATGTAATGGTTCAGTTATAAAAATGGCATCTTAACATTTAATACTGAATCAATGTAAGATAGATATTGCTTCAATGAATCACTGGGATAGGAACATGCGACACTGATAGTGCCAAATACAATGTTTTATCTTAAATCTACTTAAGGAGAAATTTGAGGGAAGCACTGAAGAAATTTGATGTTAACAAGTTCATATTTATGAGGGTGTAATCTGAATAATTCATCCCAATATTGTTGGTGCCAGTAGTTATGATTTGTGTTTGTGGAAACGAAAATTTAATTAGAGACTTTTAATTGAAGTGCATCCATTCATGACACAAAAGGGATCTTTTCTTTTAGCAAAAGGGAAAGTCCAATTACACAGTAAATATGTGTCATGGCTTACCTGAAGTGCTTCCTGTAAAATTCTGCAAAATTAGGAGCAATAACAAACTCCCAGGCACCCCCATTTTGGACCACACCCACGACACAAACTGGCTGAAAAAGACAAAAAGGAAGTCTTAAAATCACATTTTCAAATGATGCTGCCATGCATAAAATTCCTTACTTTGCCAGTGTTTGTACTTACCTTACCGTTGAAAGTTAAAATCTCGCAGTGAGTGAGAGTGTGAGAATTTATAGGCCCGTTTGTGTGTTCAAAGGACCATAAGAAGCAATCATTGGTGAAACACATGAATGGGTCGTTGACAGCACTGATACATAGGACGTCAAAAGTGTTACTTATTAATCCAAATAAGACAAAACAATACAATTCACAGACAGACCTGGCACACAAACAAAGCCCTGAGTCAATATATTTTATGGTACCACAATAAATCTCAGGTCAGTGTTGAAACATAATGGAGACCTCTTGATCTTCATAAGTTTGTACATTCCAAGTTACTGTATCTGCCGGGAAACCCATTTAGAACCACCTTTTGTCAACAGCATTGACTGAAAGGCCAGAGAGTACGCTGAGTTTTTGAGCAATAAAGGTTAATTCCTGACCTTGGAAAAAGTAGTTTGACCAACTTGTCTTCACAGCTTTTAACTGCACCTCGCAGTTTTCATTCACAGTCATGCCACTGGCATCCATTTCTGGAAACTCTATTAAAAATTAAATGTTTTTTATAAGTCCAAGGACTAAGTATGGACATGCAGTTATAAAAAGATTTCAAAAAGTATAAGCTATTTGATGATTCCTTGATGTCTGGTGGCATCAGGTGAATCTCAACACTTGTCATCATGCATGAATTAAACTGGCACTGGACATCTCATCTTAGCAATTATTACTGTATAGCATGTGCATGTTGGACCCCATCTTATGTTTCTGCATTATGTATCTGGCTTTGAAAAAGTTTTCATTAAAACTTTTTATTTTAAACTTTTTATTATTATTTTATTATTTTTATACATTTTATTAAACTTTTTATTAATCAAACAGGTTTCTTTGTATTTAGAAGCAGCTTACTTCCACTGCAGGGAGTGGATGACCTTTCCCATTTTCCCAATTTGATTTAAAAAGAAACAAGGTTTTTTTTAAATTAGGTTTCAAAGACACAAAAAAAAGATAACAATTTGATTTATTGTGTTTTTATTATAGTGATGTGTCACTTCTTATCATTGTGTACTGGAATCATTGTGGCCCTTCCTGTAATTTCTGTCTATCATATTTCTAAACTCACTTCCTCTTTAGTGATTTATTATTCCAAGGCAAATGGTTGATAGTGTCTTGCTCTACATATTACTGAGTGTGTTACAAAGCAATTAAAACACTTCCTTGTAGAGTTGGACACCATTAAAAAAGAACGTCTTACTCAAATACAACTTTCAGTCACAGAAACACTGCTAAGAAAGCATGCGTTTGTGTACTTCTCAGGATGTATTTGAGTACATTAGCTCAAACTCTTGTAAGATGTCAAATAATCAAAACCAAAAGTAAAGAACACAATATATATCACAGCACCTTGTGACAGATTAACATGGTTGGTGGGTGTTTTGATCTTTCTCATAAAAAGATGTATTTTTTACATGACTTAACACAGTGAAGGCATTTAAAAAAAAATCGAACCCATTTAAGCTACATCGTAGTGAAAGGTGTGTGAAGTTATTTTTCTCAACATTTCCTAACTAGCTTTGTTCAGTTGTCATCACATGATATAAGTATGTATATACAGTAATAAGTATTCAGTCACTGAAGATCATTACTCATGTTTGTGTCAAAGATGATCCCTGGTCCTCCTTAATCTTTCTCTGGCCGTCGGCTGACTCCTGGTCGACTTTGACCCTTACACAGTCGATGCTCATGCTCAGCGTCCTCCTGGATTCATTATGTTGGTCTTTTCTGTACACACATCTATTGCATGTCGGTCCATCCATGACGATGAAAACCAAAAATGTCAACCTCATGGTGGCGCTAGAGGAAGAGTCAAGGTATCATCATAGTCCATAAGATACACCATGAACATGTGTACCAAAATTTGGACCAATCATCCAGTAGATGTTGAGATTTTCCACAGGATAAGTGAAAGCTTTGACTTGCTGGTGGCACTAGAGGAAAAGTCAAGGGAGCACCAAAGTCAGTGGCATTCGTCCTCTGGGTATCATGAATATTTCTACAAAATTTCATGAATATCCACCTGATAGCTGTTGTGATATTACAGTCAGCCAACAGACTGACATTGCCATCCCTTGAGCCAATGCCACTAGCATGTCTAAAAACCCCACGACTGTCATCCCATTTAGGTTCAAATGTTTCTAAATTCTGATTGGTGCATGGGAATTCTTGACATCACCCATTTCCAACTGAGCACTGCCCACTTTAAACCAATGAGGAAAGCATGTCTTTGGCAGTTGGGCCCCCCTGCTCAGAACAGGTTTTCAGAGTCTTTCAGGTGTTTGACTCCTTGTGACTTGAAGAATCTGGCTAGATGCTCTGACAGCCCAGCCACTGGGATGCTCCTGGTGGTGCCTGTTGATTTAACAGTGTCCTTCCTGGTCTTCAGTCAAATTGGGATTCTCATCATCTACTCCTTGTACCTGGTGGACCTGCTGCAGCTCCCTCCCTTTATCCTCCTCGTCACTGACGATGTTCTGCTATGTGGGGGAGGCCCTCGCCACTGAGTTTTATGTTTTGGGTAGATAATACTGATCTGTTGATGTCCATGACGGCATGAAATTGTGGCAAATGGTACTGGGACAAGTTTTTTCAGTTGTTTTGTGGAAAGGATTGTTGCAGGGTCTTCCCCCTGGGAGCATGAATGTGTATTGTACATTTTATTTTGTGTATCTTCTGTGTATGACTTCACTAAAAAGACAAACTTTTCTGCATACACACAAACATACATGAAAATGTAAACATTTTATTCAGTAAAAATCCTTGTATAGATGTGGTGATTTGGGTAAATGTAATTCAATCAGTGCCATTGTGATGAGTCAATATAAACCATTTTGCCACAGCATATATATATATATATATATATATATATATATAAATTTTAGTAATATAAATTCATTATATAATTCAATTATAAAAAACTCTCATTATATATTATATATTAAACTTGTATTGTGCAATGGTAATGTAGTGAATCCACAACGATTTTCCAAAGTCAAGTTTAGCAGATACAGAGCTCAGTGCTACACAGATGGACACCACTTGGCCACTGGCAGTTGCCGTACACCTAACAGCCAGTAAATCGGTTGTTGGAGGTAGTTCATCACTTTCCAGCTTCATAGCAGCCCAATAATCCCAGATCAGAAGTGTCACGTTGCTGCTACATTGCTTCTGTCCACCGCCCAAACATCTCCTCTCCAGTCTGTGACTGGACAGTTTTTGTGTCACTCACTGAGAGGCTCCAGACTCCATCTGCAGCGCTGCCTCCACGCTGTCTGTGTACCTGAGGCCCTGCAGATCAGCTGCTAGGAGGACCTCCAGAACAGAGGGCTGAAGGTGGGAGGAAGACAGAGACAGAGTGTGTGAGAAAAAGAGAAAAAAAACAAAGGAAAGATAATATATTTTGTTTTGTTGTGTTGTTATAAGAACTGAATTCTGGCCCCAAACAAAAAGGCATTATATATTACCATTCCTGTTGGAAGAAAAACGTAACGGCCAATAATCTGTACTATAATAAAAGTCTGTACGGCAGTGAGGACTGAAGGTCGTACCTGCAATCTAGAAAAGACCAGTTGCACTTCTCGTAGCTTGAACTGCCTCAGCAGGTCCCTGAGCTCGCTGATCACTGAGTAATCTATGATGCTGACATGATGGCAATCCAGGACCACTGACCGCGGAGGAGACGCTGGGGGAGAGACGTTAAGGGGAATAAGACAGGAAAGTGAATGAGAGGTGGTTAAACAAGACAGAGATCACCACACATTACTGCTTCACTTAGGTGTCCTTTAAAGACTATCAAACAAAACCTCACCCTGCAGAGCCTGAGTGTGTATGATGTGACAGAGATACTCTGTGGCAGGAAAGCTGAGGCCACTGTCCAACTCCATCACCAGCGCACCGTGATCAGACACCTGCACACAACAGGCACACAAAAACAATCTGTTACTCTTGCACTGTTAGATACCATCATATCAGATGGCATATTGCTAGTTACACAGTTAATTGTTTATTTAGGCCAAATTCCACATCCATGGGCCAGTTATATTTACAGTAATTATTTTCATTCTCTGACTCAACCCACAACCATTAGTTTAACTTATGTAGGTGTGCACAGAACTGATGTCAACATGGCCACTGGTTATTAAACCTGAACTTTTAGCATTTTGTATTTACGTTGGTAAATTGGTGACAATTACAGGTATTGTGGAGAGCGCCACTTGGCCCCACAGCTCTCATTAGGATGTGAACATAAACGTTAACTGTTAGCTGACTGTGATTATAGATGTATCTGGTTAGAAGCTAAGGTTAAGCAGTTCTCTGTAAAGGAGCTAGTTAGAATTAACACTAGCAGCCAACAGGAGTAAGTTACATTTAGCTAATAACATATGATGCAAATGTACTCATATTCAAATGTCCTATCATATTATTAGCGAAAGGATTTTTTATGTTTACCTTCTGTTCCCCACTGCATATGCGTGCGAGCAAGAAGGTGCGCTTAAGTATTTTTCTGCTCTTTTTTCAAAGTTGCAAAGCTATGACATCACAACAACATGATTGGTCAGTTGTAATGATCATCCTGGAGCAACATTAATTATGATGTTGTAGGAACAACACCAACACAGCAAAATCAGATCATGTCCCTTGCACCACCTACTACAATGGGTGCATTGTTTTCTCAACAGCACTCTAGCCTCCCAGCAGCCAGCCTAAACCTCATAGGGTTTTGTTACAAGGTGCAGTCTGTAAAACATGCCCTGATAATCACAGATTTCTGGCTACTGGAAGCAATCATTAAACTGTGGCGTGTGTTTTAGATGATGACAACAAGAAGCAGCACCGTATGTTGAATTTAACTCCATGTTGTGTTTAGTTTGCAGCCCTGGCTGGTTAAAGGCTGGTCCGATCATCCGGATGCATGCAAAGTACTTTTGGTAATAGTACTCATGTCCAGTAACAATATCTCTAACACAAGCATTGTGTTAGAGGACTATTATACCTCTAAAAAAAACAAGCAAAGTGACATTTATGTGCTGGCACTGAAAGGCTAGTTTCACAGTTGATTCTTCCTTAAAGTGTCACTCAGTCATTCACACACAGTCCTGTACAGAATATAATGGCACCTTCATCTTGGGTCTTGCCGTGTTGTACAGCAGCAGGGCTCCAGACACAGCTACACCTCCTATGATGCCGTACTGCACCTGCCAGAAACTCATCAGGAACGTCACAACAAAAGGCAGCAGGTCCAGCTCTGTGGAAGACATAAGCACGAGACCACGATTAAATAAACAGAGACATGTGAGACACACTTCAGTAAAATAAAAAATAAAAACTGAGCAGACACCTACTGCGTATCCTCCACATCTTAGCCACGACACGGTAATCCACCATGGGAGCTACCGCACAGATGATAACAGCAGCCAGAGAAGCTTTGGGGATGTAGTAGAAGGCCGGCATGAGGAACGCCAGGGAAAGCAACACTATCACACCTGCAAAAACACACAGAGAGAGAAGGTGAAATTTAGAGAAATTCCTCATTTCAAAACCAAGAATTGAAGAAAGAAGAAATGAAATCTCAACACACACACTTAAGTACAAAAGACAGAGAGAGAGAAAGCAAGGGAATGGAAAGTCACATTTGATAGTATGGACATTGTCTTTGTGTTTTCATTGGCAAGAAGAGGCTTGTGTTGAAGTTACAGAAAAAAGGCTGTAAAAAAGGTGAAATTAATATTAATCTTCTATGTTTGTGTTCTCTATTTTCTAATAAAAAAGTAATTCATAAGTTGCTTTCATCCACATGCTGGGCTGCTTCTGTTTAAGATCTTTTAACACTTCTACCTCTGACCTCTATGTCAACAGTTAGACATCTCATCAGAGGAAACAGAGAGGGAAAAGGAAGCAAAGACACGAGAGAAGTGGGTATAATATGTGATAACACAGACCACCACAAGAGGGCGGAAGAGATACAGCGAAAGTTGAAAGTGTCAGGACTCACTGGTGACGATCCCTCCAGCTGGAGTGCAAACACCAGTCTGGGAGTTCACCGCTGTCCTGGACAGGAGGAGAAAACATGACATTATAAATATTTGACATCTTCTCTCTCTCTCTCTCACCCTCTCTCTCTCTCTCTCTCACCTCCCAAAGCTGCCAGTGACAGGGTAGGCTGACACAAAGGAGCCCATGATGTTGGTCACACCAATAGCCAGCAGCTCCTGGTTGGCATCAATCCTGTAGTCGTTCTGACTGGCTGAGGAGAAACAGGAAGTTAGAATCAGGCGACACTCATTCTTTTGCTGCCTTGATTATCTAATGCTGGTATAATGTGTAGTAAAAAACCTGATCATGGCGCAAGAGGAAAAGTTAATGGATCACCAAAGTTATTACAATTCATCCTGAGGGGGATACAGATGTCTGAACCAAATTTCATGGCAATCAATCCAATAGTTGTTGAGATATTTCACTCAAAACCACAAATGTCAATGTTATGGTGGCGAAGAGAAGTCATCATCACGATTCCTCCTCTGGGGAACATGAATGTCTGTACAAAACTGAATGGCAATTCATCCAATAGGTGTTGAGTTATTTCAGTCTGGACCAAAGTGGTGGACCGACCAACCGACAGAGCAACACTGCCATCCCTAGAACCGTGCTACTAGCATGACTAAAAACACTTACCAAAAGCTTTAGCAATGGCAATGCTCTCCAACAGACCCATGAAGGGAATAACAGCAAGCCCTCCTCCAAAGCCCTGCACAAAACACACGGAGAGGAGGACTGGCTAGTCAGTCAGCTGCTCTTCTTACCAACTGGAAAGATTTTGGGAAGTGAAAGTTGCAACGCAGTCATTTAGCAAAAAGACTGACGGCCCTCACCCTGTGGCTCTCTGCTCCTTACCTCTACAATCTCTCCAAAGGAGACGACGGTGCTGTTGGCTGTGGTGTCTGAGGTGGGTGGGGGCCTGAAGGGCGGGAGCCCCTGGGAAGTTTTCCCAGTGACTGTAAACACGTGATAACCGTAAGCATCCCAGGAAAATGCTACCAAGGTTGCAGCCACAACCACCAGAACGTTACGCACTGACCAAGACAGAGAAGGAGGAAAGAGGAAGGTTTTAGAGAAGTAAAATGTGTATCTAAAACATAGTGGTTCATGGTGTTCATGTATGTGACATATACACACTAACACACACTCAGACACACAGTCACAACCACACAGGTACTCACTGGTAGCAACAGTCCACACTAGTTTCCTGGCGACTCTGGAGGAGGTGGAGAAGGGAGCGTCGTCAGGGCCCAGACTCATCCTCATTAACAACAACATGACCAGCAGAGCGAGACACAGCAGACCCAGTACCACATCACCTATCCTGGCTTCTGGGATCTTGTAGAAGGTGTAGTAAACCTCCAGGAAGAACTCGTGGGGAACGCCCTGGAGTCCCAAAATATTCTAGAAACAGAGACAACAGGACTGCCATCAGCTGTGATTTGTAGATCTGGTCAAATAACACATGGCACATGGGAGTAAATCTTTCCTCTTTATAAATTAAAACTGTGAAAGCAGCAGTAGAAAAAAGCAGAATGGTTTGGGAGATGACCTGCAAAAAAACGTCCCTAAGCTTATACAGTGGTCTCAAGTGACAAAAAGGTAAACGCTAAAACTCAGCACAAGAAGAGAAAAGCTATCAAGTCAATAAACTGAGTTAGTCAGTAATACCCATTATATAGAAATAGCGAGGCTGTAGCTAAACCCCTTTGTGTATGTAATTAAACAAGGGTGTGTTAAGAGAAAGAATGTGTTATGGCTTCTTTCAAATGTTGTATAGTCTCACTTTAAATTCTAGAAATGGTCGACACAAATCCACAACTCAGCTGGCTCCCAGTTCAGGATAGATCTCATATCAAAATGCTGCTCCTAAATCAAAAAATTATACACGCACTCTCAACATCACATGAACAAGACCTTGCTGCTCTGTAAACTGGTGCAGAGCCAGACCCATCCTGGATAAGTGATGCTTATTCAATATCAATATTTGAGAGATTTAAAAGAAATCTGAACATGTATCAGCCATTTTTCTTTTCTCTTTTTTTTACATAAACACAAAAATAAAACTATTTAATTTAAGGGTCTCTTATTCTAAAGAACTGTGACCAAGGTATTGTCACTGAGCGGGATATTTTCCAGTTCTAGTGCTCTCTGTTGGACAAATTATCTAACAGAAACACCATTTCTCAATTATTTCAAAAATATCTTTGGCTATGTTTACCCTGTTGTGCATTTTGTATCGGTCCATAATATTGTCCTGGTCAATGTGTTGGAAAAGTTCCACTCAAATGTTAAAATCCAGACTCAAGACTGCTCACTCCTAATAATGCTTGATTATTCCAGAGATTATTTGACTTTTTCTTTTTCTTCGTTGCTTGTTTTATTGGATGTTCAATTGCTTGTTTACTATGTACATATTATCGCTTTCTTCACATCACATTTTATTGTTGAAGTGTAAAGTTTTCTGTACTGGATGTAAAGAGATAACACTGTGTCTACAAGCTGTAAATGTGAAACTGGAGCCACTGTTGAGCAATATCATAAGGTAATGAGTACAGGAACTGGTAACTAATGGTTTTGTTGTTGTTGTTGTTTTTGTGTGTGTGTGTGTGTGTGTGTGTGTGTGTGTGTGTTTAACTCTCACCTTGACCTGGCCAAAGCCAATGGTTATCGCAGCAGCACAAGTGAAGCCTTTTATTACAGGGAAAGAGATGAAGTCCAGCAGGAATCCTGCAGAAGACAAACAAAGCAATGGGAGATTTACAGAGCCATGACACTGACCTTGAACCAAAAATGCAAAAAAAAAGCATTGAGATCCGCAGATTTCACAGGAAGTGTGTGTGGTTAAGCAGAGGAAGTCGTAGATGAGGTGGTAGGAAGTGCCCTCACAAACTAGTCTCCGGTTTCTTCACAGTTTCTGCAGTTTGTTCTATAAACCTTTGTAAAAATGTGTTTTTAATATTGTAATATGGTTATATCAGGTTTTGATACGAAGCTCAACCTAAATTTTACAAACTGGAAGATGTAACACTAAAATACAGGATCATCACATGAAAACAATGTGTCACATCGTGAATAAAAACAAATTTTTATTTAGATTAAAAGGCCTTTTGTAAGTTCATCCACTTGGCTCACGAGTGTTGACTAAATTAAGGAAACCACCAAAAAAAAAAAAAAAACACCAAACTGGGGTCACAAGGTTTTCACATGATCTCAGCAGCCCTCCCCTCACCTAATCTCAGTAATGCCATCACAGCTTGGATGAGTCCACAGAGGAGGCTGAGCAGCACGGCTCGGTGTGGCTGCCCCCCCACCACGGAGAAACACAGCAGGGACATGATGGCCGTAGGACCCAGTGTCACATCCTTAGAGGTCCCTAGGAGGGTGTAGATGAACCCCCCCATGAAGGCAGAGTAGAGTCCGTACTGTGGAGAGAAACGCTTTTGGATTAAATGACGAATAAAGATGCAACTAATGATTATTTTCATTACTGATTAAAGTCCCCCTCCACTCAAAAATGTGTTTTTCTTCTTGTTGCTTCACTTGGATGTTTGAGCTTCACTGTGCAGAATGATGGATATGCAGTGTTTGTTTTCACATTCATCTACTGAAAGGGGAAAGTTTCTCTGTGCTCACGTTAAATCTCAGTTTAACACGTTTAGACCAACAGGTTTTTGTGCCATCACAAGTTTGGAAGCCATTCATGGTGCAATATGCAAGTTTAAACTTGAGACCCCAAGGTCACACATACTGAAAATTGACTTATCAGTGAAGTAGGAGACATCTTGTGTCTAAAAGTTAAACGTTTTTTTTAAATTA
This sequence comes from Macquaria australasica, assembly GCA_005408345.1. Classification (NCBI taxonomy): domain Eukaryota; kingdom Metazoa; phylum Chordata; class Actinopteri; order Centrarchiformes; family Percichthyidae; genus Macquaria; species Macquaria australasica. Next base: position 52,992 of record SEMN01000756.1, read on the forward strand.
TTCATAGATTCTGGATTATTCAATGATGGAGAAGGAGTAGATGTAATTTTAAGAGTAATTTTAGATATCTTAAAACATGTCTGCCTGGATATCTTTGGTCAAGTTGTCAGAAAATAGTGAAAATGCATCTTTCTGATATCTGAATGGACGCCAGGAAGACTAGCGACCACTTTGTGGAAGCTAATGGGGACCCAAATGAAGAATATTGGAACAAGATGATTTTAACAACTTGATGATTTAAACGCAGCCCAGCTGAGATATCTGGAGAGAGTTGAATTTAAATGGAAGTTGAATCCAAAAGATGAACCTTCACAGACAACCCAGCTAGGATTCACCTGCACAGGAAGGCCGGCTACTTCAGCATAAGCCAGCGCCTGCGGTACAGTCGTCAGGCCGACGGTGAGGCCTGCGAGCAGGTCCATCTGAAGCCACTTCAGCTTGTACCTGGGCAGCCAGGAGAGGATGGGCAGCCAGGCCTTCAGGGTGCTGTAGGAGCAGCAGGCCCGGGCCGACACTCGGCTCAGCAGAGGCCGGTCCATCGCACAAGGATTAGAGGAGTGGACGGAGAACCTGGAGAGGAGGATGACGACAGAAAGGATGAAGAGACAGCCGCAAGTGCACAGAGATAAAACGATGTTTTACATATTCAAATGTATGCATGAGTAGTCTGATTACAGAATTAAAGCCACGTATACAAAGCGATTAAGTTTCCTCCTCTGCTTTAAGTGTCACTCATCGGCTTTTGGGACGTGCTGCTTGGTTCCACTTTGCTTTGCCTGCTGAGAGTCCTCTTTCCCCGCATGCCCAGTATTCAGGGAAACACAACAAAGATGTGCTCTGCGTGCCTGCATGTGTCAGTTTGTCTGCGTGCTTTTCTGGACAGATACGCAGCACATCAAAGAAAGTGGACGCCATGTCTTCAGATGCATGCTGTGATCTGTGTGTAAGGGAAAAAACAACAGCAAAAGGTCGTCAGTCAACTAACTTGCAAGCTGCCACGTCACATTGATGATAACCACCACCTACTACACATCTGTTTACAAGTTTGTTTAGTGTTTGAATACCTGAGGACAGATATAGTCCATATGTCTTTCTGTGACCCTTGACCTTAACAAGGTTTATAATCATATGATGATCATATGACAGGTCAGTGCGTGACACACCTGTCTGAGACAGCCAGAACAATCACCTTCAAGCCATAAAACTCCCTGACAAAAAAAAAAAAACATTCCCACAAATATTCCTCAGTGTTATGTGAGCCTCATCTTACAGTGTGATATTTTATTCATCTCCCATTGTGTTCTATAATGTGTTTATGTTATGAAGGCTACAATACTCTTCTAAAATTGACTGGACCATAATATGCCACACTGACAAAGTGGAAGAACATTATCATCTAAATAAAAACGCCGTGTGACTGGAACAGACACAACAGAACAAATTAAGACAGAAGAGAATAGAAACTCTTACCCAAACTAATATCTTCTTCTTTAACATTATTCTGTGGTTCTGCTGTGATTTTCAGGTCCTTCTCTGTCAAAGCACTGCTGCTCCTGTCGCTAAAACCACTTCCTAAATTTTATGTCATTTCGCGGACGAAGCGCGAGACAGAGGTTCCGGCTGACACTCGTCACGTGAGCTCTGTCACGTGACCACAGGTGGGCGGGGCTGAACTTGTTTGAGGAAGACGCGTGTTATTGACGGTGATGTAGCTCTACTTTGTCACTTTACGTACTTTATGTTTTCATTTTGACGACTGAATTTCTCGTATGTATTGAATTTAATTGTTCTGACTCGCATGAAGTGTTTTAAAGCCAAACCAGCAGACGAGACTCGTGGGTGAAAGTGCTGAGAGGAGCCAACTAATCATCATCATCATCATGCTGCTCGAGTTGCTTTTTCTCATTTTGGCATCATGTTGCATCGGGGAGTCAAAGAGAAGAAATGTCCTTTTAATAATTGGTGAGTGAACTTTAACAGTTTTTCCCTATCCAGTAGGTCGTGCCACTTTTAAAAATGTCTTTTGAACTCTGGCTGGAAGAAGTGTAATGCTGAAATGTACACCTAGCTAAAACTAATGCAGTCTCATAGGACGGTCCTGCAATGAATCCTGCTGCATTATACAAAGAGGTGTTTCTGTTATTTAGCCTACCCTCACCGGTATAAATGGGGTGGACAAAATAACAGCAACACCTCTCTGTATTTCCGCTGTACAGTTCAACAGCACCACAAACTGCAGCCTCCACAGTGACCATGAAGCTGAATCAACACCTCTAAAAAAGAAGTTTCAACAAAACCTCAACACTATAACCTTCATGAGGGTAGGATTTATTGCAGGACTGTTGGATCAGACTGTATTAGTTTTAGCTGGTTTAAACTGTCACGTTTCAAAGTCTTCTGTCATGGTATACTGTAATGTTTTATCGCAGTATGGATAAAGATCGAGCTATAGTACATTTCCTGGACATTCAATTGAGGAATTGTTTATAGATAAAATAACTAGATGTTAATGGTGTACCTGACAGGAAACAGGTGTAAAACCTGACATGAGTATTTGCTTTTGAATTCATGGATGTACACTATGTGGTCAGAATATCCAAAAATTGTTAAGCTCAGGAATTTTTAATAATGAACTTATTTTGGGGGAAAATACACATAAAAAATACAATAGTAGGCATGTTTTGGTTAAAAGTATGGCCATTTAATTGAGGAATTGTAACCATGCACTAGCCAGCCAGCTACTGATTACAACCATCAGTGTTGGAACTCACTAAGAGCTAAGAAACGTGTCTTTCCTCTCTTCAGCTGATGATGCAGGTTTTGAGACGGAGGTGTACAACAACTCTGTGGTGCGCACCCCCCACCTGCGCTCTTTGTCCCAGCGTAGCCTGGTGTTCAGCAACGCCTTCACTTCTGTCAGCAGCTGCTCCCCCAGCCGCTCCACCATCCTCACAGGCCTGCCGCAGGTATAAAAAAAACACAAGCACACACATGCACGGATGCCTCTCATTTGTGCATGAAGGCACGGCATTTAGGTCTGTTTGATCTGTGTTTTCAGCACCAGAACGGCATGTACGGGCTTCATCAGGATGTTCACCACTTCAACTCGTTTGACGGAGTACAAAGTCTGTCGCTGCTCCTCAGCCAAGCCAACGTACACACGGGTAAATAACAAAGAGACCAGTTTATATCAAGTCTACTCTCGCACACACTCTTGCTTTTTATCACCATTTTTCCCCCTCTCTCATTCCCACAGGCATAATTGGGAAGAAGCATGTCGGTCCTGGATCTGTATACCCTTTTGATTTCGCCTACACAGAGGAGAATAGCTCTGTGCTCCAGGTGGGGAGGAACATCACCCGCATCAAACTCCTGGTCCGCAAGTTCTTCCAGACCCAAAAAGAGGAAGCCTTTGATCGAAGGCGAAAGAAAAAAGAGGATAAAGACAATATAAAAGATGAAGAGAGGCCCTTTTTCCTTTATGTTGCCTTCCACGACACCCACCGATGTGGACACTCGCAGCCCCAGTATGGAGCCTTCTGTGAGAAGTTTGGGAATGGTGAAATGGGGATGGGTAGAATACCTGACTGGACACCAGAATATTACACACCAGAACAAGTAAAGGTCAGTGATATAAAGATTTTATGTTTTCAAATGTAGAAAGAAATCCCACTCATTTGAAGACAAGCATTATTATCTGTAAAACATATATATTGGTTAATCTGGTCTTTCCTCATCTCGTGTACTTCAGGTTCCTCCTTTTATGCCGGACACACCTGCAGCACGAGCTGACTTGGCTGCACAGTACACCACAGTTAGCAGGCTGGACCAAGGTATGCAACAACACCTGCACAGCATGCACAAAAAAAAAATAACATTCTTGTAAAACACTAAGCTATAATGGTGTAAATGTCCTCTGCAGGTATCGGTTTGGTTCTTCAGGAGCTCAGGGACGCTGGTTATGAGAACGACACTCTGGTCATCTACAGCTCAGATAACGGCATTCCCTTCCCGAACGGCAGAACCAATCTGTATCGCTCCGGGACGGCAGAGCCCATGCTGGTGTCCTCTCCAGAGCACAGGGAGCGATGGGGAGACACCAGCCAGGCCTACGTCAGCCTGTTGGGTAAGAAATGGATGGCAGAAAGAGGTTGGGAAGGCTGCAAGTGGAGTTTCACAGTTTCCTTTTAAAATATAGACCATATAGCAGCCACTTGCTGTGAGCAGTGTCTGCAGCAGGTTTGGTTCCAGTTTTGCTCTCACACCAGTGGTTCCCAACCTTTTTTGGCTTGTGACTCCTTAAGATGAAGCAATATCTACTTCTGTGTGACGCCTCATCACAGGTTATTGCCCTATTGAGTAATGAGTTGGAGAAGTTCAACCAAAGAGTGAATTCTCAGATAGTTTAATTTCAAGGTTTTTATATAGGCAAAAAAAAGTATTTCAGAAAAAAAGAAAGTCATAAACAATAAACATAATTTTGTGTAGTATAAATGTTTTTTTTTCTTTCCTTAATCGTCTTTTGACTGCTCAGATTTACCTTGGGACCCCTCAGTGGGTCCCGACCCCTAGGTTGGGCAAATGAACAAACGGGAGTCAGTGTGTTTGTCTGATGTGCTTGATTGGCCACAAGAGGGAGACTTGACAATGATGGATAAGCTGCAGAACAGAACAGTTGTGATATAAATGTCTGCAGAAGATCATTACCAACACATTAAATAGACTGTAACCATGGAAAGTATGGTTACAGTCTGTCAAGTACATAACTTGTAGGTGTAATGAACATTAAGTATGTGAGACATTAACGTAAATATTTTTCGCTGTCCTATGAAAACCATGTCTCTCCAGGTCATGAGCTGAGACAAACAGGCCTGCTTTGTGACGATGCATTTTTCAGATTCTTCAGTGGGTTTTTAAATGGTATATTGATCTTAAAAAGTAGGACACACTAATTATGAGTACATGTGCAGTATTATAATTATTACTATATGAATATTACCATTAAATTGAAATGTAAGGTATAACCTCAGATGAGCTACTAGTTTGTCTTATTTTCTCACAGTCTCTTCCTCCCTGTCTTTTTTCCGCAGACATCACTCCCACCATCCTGGACTGGTTCTCTGTCCCCTACCCGTCCTACAGCCTCCCCGGCAGCCCCGCCACCCCGGTCCACCTCACCGGTCGCTCCTTACTTCCCGCTCTGGTCACTGAGCCCAGCAGCTGGCACACCGTCTATGCCAGCCAGTCCCTCCACGAGGTCTGTGCGCACAGCTGCCTTCAGATGGGACGTCACCACCGCTGACGGTCAGAAATATACTTTCATGAAGGAATCAGCCACACGGCCTTGACTTCTGTACTGTCATTTTGATTTTAGGTAACCATGTACTACCCAACCCGCTCTGTCCACCAGGGGGCGTACCACCTTCTCCACAACCTACACTACCGCATGCCCTTCCCCATCGACCAGGACCTGTACGTGTCACCCACCTTCCAGGACCTGCTGAACCGCAGCAGGCTGAGTGAGCCCACACACTGGTTCAAAAGCCTGGAGCAGTATTACTACAGAGAGCGCTGGGAGCTGTTCGACTCCAGGTCTGTCACCATGTTGTTCTAGCGTTCATCATGTTTTCAGCCTGGGAGAAGAAATAGTGATGATTCACAGATAAATATCAGTCCGTTAAAAGGGCGTTTGGTAAATGAATTTGGAGATAAAAACAGCGTGATCACAATACTTGACCTTGATTGATGTTCCTCTGATTTAAATGAGGTTTTGCCACGGTTCATAGTTTAGTGAGACAGAAATGGCCAGAAACTGCGACCATAAAGGAGAGAAAATGTACTAAAACAAAATCAAATTTTAATATTGATAAGAGGAAACGGGTGCGCTTCTCTTACACTGAACTTCAGTTTGGTGCTCAGCCTGAAACCCCTGCAACGTCTGTTTCCCAAAAACAGAGTCAGGAGAAGCATTTATATTTACATTTAGTTCCTGTCATAAGGACACTTAAAAGCCCCCAAACACTGATATATTTTGATTTAAAGAGTAATTTATCACCCTCTGAAAATCTTGTCTTTGCTCACCTCCAGTGGTTTAACTTCTCACCTTGCTGCAGTGAGGTACAGGTGTACTCCAGGGACCCTGTGACATCACTGTTGGGTGTGGTTACGGGTTTAACAGAGCACACCTCTGACCGCACCCATCAGTGGTGCTGGGTGTGGTCAGATGTGAAACTTTCAACCAGAGAGGGCACCAAAACACTGCTTTTTAGCCTGGTAATAAGTTACTATTTAAACTACTTTTGTTTACCAGTTATTTATTTACTGTATTTTTGATGCACAATATAAAGGGAAAACAACATAAATGGAGGAGGCTGCTGGTAATGAGTTATATATATATATACAGATATCTGAGTAAATAAAACATGGCAAATTCAAAAAATTAAAAAAGGTGGAGTCTTGGCTATGACCCTGAGTCTGTTTATGAGGTTTACATTTGTACAAATGCTTCACCAACACAGGACAGACCCGCTGGAAATGAGGAACCTGGTTTCAGACCCGTCATACAGCGCTGTGCTGCAAAGTCTGAGGCAGAGTCTGCAGAAGTGGCAGTGGGAGACGGGGGACCCTTGGGTCTGTGGGCCTGACTATGTCTTGGAGGACAAGCTAGAGCCGCACTGCAGACCACTCTACAATGGACTCTGATGAACTCTGATGGTACTTTAACTCGTCTTTATTGACATGATGTCCGCATACATGAACACATTCTTCTTATATAAATGACATTTACGTGTATTTTTATTTTTGTACGTCAGTGCTGCGTTTAATGCTAAAGAATAAAGCACATTTGAATTGCCTTAATTCCTATCATTGTTTTTGGTATAGCATCATCCTTCATGTTACCAGATAATTTCATCATCCCGGTCAGTGGTCCTTCTTATCTGTTTCTATACATTTAAGGTACATTTTCCCATCATCCAGACCCCCTCATTACCCTGTTTCATAGAAAGGCAACATGGTTACACACTATTTAACTGGTTTTGTTGTTACTTAATTGAACAAATGTAGATGCATCTGTCTTTGTCTATCACTGCTGATTTCCTAACGATCAGCTGATTACAGGGCTGGTGGAGTTCATGACGCATGACCGATGAGGTCAGCAAATCAATCAGGAAAAGGGTTTTTTTATTGATTCCTCAGAGCTCCACTTTGAAGTGAGACTGACTCACAATCCGTCCATGTACAAAGCCGTTGGAACAATTTGGATCAGTCGATTATTCACTCATGTTTATTGATCTGCTCTTTTTTTTAAACTTTCAATCTTTCCATTTTCACTCATGCTGAAGTCTTTTGAAGCCACGCGCACTGATTCTGCTTTGTTGTCCACCTTCTGTTGCATGCTGTGGGTAAGCACTCACCCAATTTAATGGCGTTTATGCATTGCGTGCGGTTTTCCAGACAAATTGAATCAAAATCTGACTTTGACTTTTCAGTGTCAAACTAGGAGTTATTGTGGAAATGGACCAGTCTGCTGAAATTTTGAATCTAACAATTAGTAAAAGCACCTCCTTATTAATTTATAAGCTGGACATCTTTGAGTTTTGACCACTTACGTCAGTGTCTCTCCTGTTCCACTGATGTTAATCCATTTCAATTTGACCTCAACAAGCGTCAGAGAAGGGCTGACATCCCTATACATCTCCAACCCCCTCATACTCTATACCACACACACACACACACACAGGATCATCATCCGCCCACCTCAATTTTGATTTGACGAACGTCCTGGGTCACGATAACGTCGCCCAGTCAGCCTATATAAGCAGCAGAAAGTTTTCTAAACACCCAGCAAAACGTAAAGTCGGCCTCTGACCAAGAATAGACGAAAAAAGCGCCGTTTTCCTCTGCGTAAAAAGTGCCCAGACATGGAGAGGTCAGTTAGGTTTGCCGTGGTGTGCGTTGCGGTGTCTCTGCTCATCTCCTGCCACCCAGTCGAAGCCTGGTACAAGCAGTCGACCGGGCCCAGTTACTACTCGGTGGGTCGTGCCTCCGGTTTGCTGTCCGGTATCAGGAGGTCACCGTACGTCCGGAGGTCCGAGTCCGAAGAGACGCTGATGGACAGCGGAGAGACAGCAGGTAACAACGTGATTCCAGAGACTAACAGGCAGATCTCCATCCTCAAAAGCATGGTAAGTACATTTAAGATACAACAAACTTAATTCCCGCTTTTATTACACTGATAAAATGAAGAAGAGACGCGATTTCCTTTCAGCACCATAAGAGCTACATTTATACTGCAGCGATACTTATTAATAAATATTGAAAGTTAGAAATATTCCAAGTAAAATAACCTTAGTCAGAGATTGGACTGTATACTTTTGCTTTCATAAAGACGGCCAAACAAACTGTTGGGATCAAAATGTTCGAAGAAGTTTAACAAGTCGTGCGTAAAGGCGCAAACCAGTGAGCGCTGCAGGTCAAAGCGCAACCAGCAGCATTAAATGATGGCGACAAAACGGTCATTGACAAGTTAACTAAAAAATTTTCTGAATTTTAAATCATCACCATCTCCAGAAAACACCCGAATAAACGCAAAAATATAGGAAGAAATGATACTACGGGATATGTCTATTATCTTGTCTCTTTCATTGCGGCACTAGCCTGCTGCAAACAAAATAGTCCTAACAATTTGGCTATTCGTTTCAGAGATAAATAACGAGCCTATAAGGTCAGTTTGAGGAGACTTTTAAGAAATCTGATAGCGGTAGAAAAGATGTTTTCAGTTGTTAACTTTAATTTCATTTTCACCTCCTGCAGGCCATCTGCGTGAAGGACATCTCTCCAAACCTGAAGAGCTGCGAGCTGCTGCGGGACGGAACGGGCACCTTCCAGTGCAAGGCGGACGTGTTCCTCACCCTGGACTCCCTGGACTGCCTGTCCGCGTGAGTCCCGGTCGGACCGGCGGAGACAGTCCTGGTCCCCCACCGAGCCCCGGGAACGCTTCTCTGAAAACGAAAAATTAAGGAAAGGAATGAGGGATGGATGGCGCAGATGAAAACCCGATCATTGTTCATGAAGGACCGCTGCAGACTTTGAATGTCCTCTTATTAAAAAAAAAAACATTGTTCAGTTTTGCTTTGGTTGCGTAGACAGGAATATAAAAGAAAAAAAAAAATCAGTGCGAGAGATGTTAGTTGAAACCATCTTCTTTCCAGATGACCTCCCGTCTTTACTGTTTAACCCCTGACATGTACCCGCCGATGACTATGTATTAAATGTCCAGAAAGTTGACTGCAGAGCAGGTTTCCTGGAAAGTACTTTTATTTATTTTATCTATTAAAATGAACAAACACTGGTAACCTGTTGTGTGGCTTAAATTTGCCTTTAGATATTCAACTAGTGGGGGTGAAAAGGGAAAAATAAGTGATCCAGCAATGCCTTCATTTGTGACTTTTATCAATTTACACGGTCTTCTTCAAAGAAAACTGATATATGATGTTCACATTTATTTTGTACTGCAGTTTCAGTACAATACAAAGTACAGACCATAAAATAACAGTCTGAGAACATGGTGTATAAGAGGAGATAAAAGGGATTATTCTGAAAGTGGAATAAAAGAGGAGATAAAAAAAACAGACATGTATGAAGCATTTAAATTACAAGACAGCAAAACCACTTCATCATAAGGCACTTGGGGCTGTTTTTTTTTTTTCTTTCACCTTCAGTATTCATATCAGAGCGTATCAGTCATTACCATATCTTGTTTATTAGCGGAGTCAGAGAGGAGCTGGTGTGATAGCAGTCAGTCGCTCAGGGGAGCCTTCAGATCAGTCAGACCCCAGCAGAGTTAATGCCACACAAATCACATACAGGAGGCATCATCCTGGTGACAAAACAGGGTTTATGAGCGAATGTGTGAGTGTGTGTTAGATATTGGAACAATAATCATCAGAGGTGAAAGGAAGGGAATTAAACACAAGTAGGAGGCTTCAGGGATGTTTCTTTACATACACTTTTCTCATTTCTAATATTAAAAACCAGCATCGTCGCTGACTGGTAGAGTCAGGGGAACGAGTGACGGCACAGATTTAAATGAAGAGTGTGTGTGTGTGTGACTTCAGCTCACGACGAGTAAACACAAACTGGGGTGCTTTTACAGCGATCACCGCCTCATTAGGAGGGTGTGACGCACAGGATGTGGACAGCAGCGACACAGTGATGGATGAGCGGAAAACACACGATGGTATGCATGAGTGAACCCTGTGCTGAGGAAGTAATGGACAAACAGTAAATCCTCACTCATCTGTGTCCACACACACACACACACACACACACACACACACACACACACACACACACACACACACACACACACACACACACACACACACACACACACACACACACACACACACACACACACACACACACAGAGAGAGAGAGGAAGAGATGGGCAAATAAACGGCATGTGTATATATCAAGTCCTCAAAAAAGTAACATCTCCATTCATAGTCTTGAGTTTACAGTACAGTACAAAAATATAAATGCCCATTACTCTCAACATAAGGTTTCAAAAGTCAACATTTTAGGGCTCAACCCACGACAAAGGATAAGCCAAGTGGTCCTTCTCCTTCAATGTTTTTTGAAACTGTTTCTAAGCTACATGAGAATCAAGCATGACAGAGGATGAAATGCACCACTGGCAAAGAGCGTCAGAGAGCAGATGATCTCCATGTTCATCTTTTAGTCTTTTAAAATGAGACATCCAAAGGTCGACAGGACTGACTGTCCGGTGGCGGCTCGAACCTCCGCTGGCAGTTACAGGAGCGACACGGCCTCCAGGTTCTCTTTGATTATCGTGTCCATAACCACCTGGAAGACGACCTGGATGTTGGAGGTGTCGGTCGCCGTGGTGAAGTGGTGGTAGATGAGTTTGCTGGGCGTGGCGTTGAGGGAGACGAAGGTGGCAGCGATGAAGCGGGCGGCCGAATCCACATCACAGTCTGCACCTGGAGGAGAGATGGAGGGGCGGGGTCAGACTTCACAGTGAAACATCTGGCTCCTTGTGTGTCCAAGCTGTGTATTAGACCAGTGAATCCAAACCAGGAGTCCTTGCACACCAGGGGGTACGTGGAAAGATTGTGTAGAAGCTCGAAAACTCGAAAATATTTAAATTATGATTTACATATTTGTGTCCAGGAGGAAAATAAACACACAAATAGGATTATAAATTGTTGTGAGGCTGATCTTTAGTACATTTATTGTCACAACAAACCTGAGTCTGTTGTGACTGAGAGTTCATGAAGGTAGAAGAAGTACTCAGATCCTTTACTGAAGTAAAAGAACAGCGGTATTATCAGCACAATGTACTTTAACTAAGTAAAAGTACTTGTACTGCAGTAAAATGTCCCGTTAGACTGATATATTATTATATCTGACATTATTAGATTGTTAATACTGATGCATCAGTGTGTGAGTAGCATGTTGCTGTTGTAGCTGCTCGAGGTGGAGCTAGTTTATCTACTTTAGATAGTTAGCTAGTTTAGTCCAGTGGCTCCCAACCTGGGGGTCAGGTCCCTCCAAAGGGTCACCACATAAATCTGGGGGGTCATAACATGATTCATGGGGCTGTAAAGAAAAAAAAACAAGTTCTGCTGCACAAATCTCTGAATTTTTCAGACTTTTTCTCTAGTCTTTGTTTATTTCTGAAATATTAATTTGAACAGCTGTTGAAATGAAACCATGCGTTTAGAGGGGACATCTGGAACGTGACAAGAGGTCCCAACTAGACACAGTGCTTGAGTAAATCTAAACAAGCAGAGACATCGAAATAGAAGTAAATGGTTCAAACGTCCAGCTTCTGCCACTCTAAATGGTAGTAATAGGGATGCAAACCTGAGCAAAAACACTGGAAAAAAAGTCTAAACATTATCAGTTTTAGGATTGTCTTGTATTTAAAAATTGTTGTAACAATATTCACCTTTATATAATTAAGAGTGTTATATAACATCCAGTTTTAAATGAATTCAAATGAACATGACGCGTTGGTGTTGGTGAAGGGGGACATGAGCTCATCTGAACGGGCTGTGGTGCAACATCAAACAAAAAAGGTTGGGAGCTACTGTATTAGACGAGTCATCATATCTGAGGTCAGTGTGAAATGGACGCTTGCTCTGCTGGTGGACCCCAATCCCAAGAGTTTTAGCATTTATATTGACATTTGCATGAGAGCAGAGAGGACGCAGCCCCTGTTGAGCCTACTGAGACGTGGGGAGCGAAATGCTGAGCGGAGAGGATACAAAAATAACAATCATTGTGTGTGTGTGTGGGGGGGAGACTGAGAGCTTATCATCAGGCTGTATTTGTATTTAAAAGCCCCTATACTGAGAACATTGGTCCTTTCTTTTGCTACATTTGGGTTTTTATGGCTGAAATAGTTTATTTTTCAAATTCAATATATTTTAGCTTAATAGAATTTCTGGATGTTATAAACAGTCACATCTTTAAACCAGGACATTTTGCATGGACAGCCCTGGATCAGCGAGGTGAAATCTTTGTTTTGTATGATTAATTTGTTTATTTTCCAAAACAGGTTGCAGTGCAATATTCATGATGCTCAGTGCAAACTGTTCCTCATGTAGAAGGAAAGATGTTAAAGTAAAGTAATGCTAAAGTGTAGAGTATTGAACTGGACTCCATTATGCGTTTCTAATATTCTTTATGAGAAACTCAATATAATGCAGTCCAGTTAAACACCACAGCAAACTACAAGCTCAATAATAAACATATAGTTAAATGACATTGTCAATCAAAACTGAACATCATTATCTTTGTAAAGGTTTTAACATTTATGACTGAGCTGTTGTATTGGATTGCACTAAATTGTACCTAATAAAGTGGCCACTGAGTGCAATAAGTAAGTTATGTTCATGTCTGACAATAGTTTGACCACTGCAGCAGTATTATTGGTGTCTTATAAGTCCATGTGGGCTGGACTACACTTGTATGTGGAGGACACAATAAATGACAAAACTCACTAACATCAGTCCTACCTTTAAACTGTGGCAGGTATAACCGCAGATGTCGCCCAGAGTGTAAAATCTTGTCTTGAAAAAGGTCTATCTTGTTCATGAATAAAATCTGCAATAAAAACACACACAGACACAAAAAAAGAACAATCAGCTGAGAGCACGAGAAGCTCATCACAAGTCAAAGGCTTCCTCCCCAGTGGAAAAGGAAAATCAATCCAAAAGATCATGAGAAAAAGAAAATGTTGATTTGATGAATCCCATCTGAAGCACTGCAATAACTAACCGAGCAATGAAACCAATAAATCAGTTTCAAATATTCACAGTCACATTTATTGCCACTTTGCAGATATTTACGTAAAATGTGAAAATCAATAGCTGTGTTGGTACCAGCATGGGGTGATGACTGCGGATCAATGACCTCGCTCCACTCATCAGTGTGCAATCAATCACTCATGCAGTCTCCAGTGCAGGAGCTCAACAAGCTCAGCTACTACTTTCATGGATCTGTCTTCCTGCTGTTTTGTCTTACTGCCTCTAAACTCAACTTCTGCTCAGCTGCCGCCACGTTTCACAGGTACTTTTGGCTTTGTAGTCGACCAATTAAAACTACGACCAAGTTCTCTCTTTCCCGCCCGTTTGATCGCAAACACACACACACACACACACACACACACACACAAAAGCCCGATATTAACGAGGGAGGGATGAGGTAGAGCAGATTTTCAATGAACAGGATAGAGAGCAACACCTAGGTGTGTAATTACCACTGACCAGCCACAGTGAAGAGTTAATTGAGGTGGAGGTTACAAATTTCCCTCCCACGTTAAAAAAGGTGTCATTAAACACTTTTGTTTAATGAGCCTGTTAGCCATGTTAACGTGCAGGCCCACACACAACCCTGCACATAAACACGTCACACACAGACATTTAATTGCCCATTTGGCTCTAATGAAGCCTTAAATAACATTTATGGTAAAAAAAAAAAAAAACAAGAATAATTTACTAAAAGAAATACTTTGGTGCAACACTGCAACTTTCTTATTACGATCTTTGAGATTTTCTGTGTCTGTGGCGATATTTTGAATGATCAAACACCAACCGTAAATGACTCATGATCTCAATATATCCAAACTGAAACATGGAGTTTTGGTTCATAAAGCTTCACAAGTGCCATCGTTTGGTCAGAGGTGGGAGTTTTCTTTCCATACAGGCTTGTCAGAAATGTTATTAACCGTGTGCACATTGAAAGGCTTCTGGAAAAGAGTTAAACAGCAACAGTTGACACTCGTGTCAACATGCAGTGACTTGCATTTTAAGTGGGCTTTAAATGCGAGTTAAGTGGAATAAATTGAACAAGAACATTACGCGTTTATTGTAATGTGATCATTTACCGGAAACGGGAATGGAAAAACAAAAACACAGAGACGGGGAAATGTCACCTCGCCAAAGCTCACCCTAATTACAACTTGCTGTTTAATTACGAGTGACATAGGACTAAAGGGCTGAGGCTTGGCCCTGTGCGTGTGTGTGTGTGTGGAAACAACATTTATCAAACACATTAGTGTTATTCTTGTCTCATGGTGTCATAGGGAACAAATGGAGAGCTACAAAGAGATTTTGCTTGCGTCTCCCCCCACTCATCCATGTCTTCCATTCACCGACTGAACCGTCAAACTGAACTGTGGCTCCCACCCCCTCTTTGTCTCACGACTTTTAAACAAACTGTAGCTTCTTGCCAGTCTACATCTCCGGATGAGCGGTGGATACTAGACACAACTAGTCTGTATTTCACACAACAGATTATCAGATGAAATCAAATCAAAAAGTCCCTATGATTGTTTTTCTATGCCATGAAAAATTATTAAATTATTTTGTGTCCCAACATGAGAGTTAGGTTTGAGGGGCCATGTAGATCAGAATTAGTGCCTTACTTCTTACATACAGACACACTGTGAATACAATATCTGGGCAAAGCAACACTGTCAATTAGGAAAGACAAGAAGGCCTCACAGCTGTTAGCATGGCTGTAGACTCTAAGTCTTGTTTAATGTCAGTTTCTTAATAATTTCCCCTACTTTTAGAAAGAATTCAAATAAACATTGAAGAGGGAATAATCACGCTTTGGTTGACCTGGTCATTACCCATACCACGCAACCTGAAAGAGGGGTCGCAAGGGGTCCACAGTCTTCTGCATCAAAATGTGAAGAATTTGCATTGTTCTTTAACAACAAGATAACTTCAATTAGAGCCAGTATTACTCCTGATGTTAACACAGGCACACTCTGTTTTGAGAACCAGGCCTTGGAGAGATTCTCAGAGAAGGGAAGAGCCACTAGTGAGAAAGTTGTAACCACGGGAAATTGTACTGTTATTACATCAACTGAGCTTTGCAAGACTGTTACTGAGTGTAACTCCACCTCCTCCACCTCATGTGTTGACCCTGTACCTACTGCATTTTTGAAGCAGGTGTTTGACAGTGTTTCAAGTCAGGTCCTGAAAATTATAAATATATCTCTTCAAACGGGCATCTTCACAGACGCCTTTAAAACAGCCAACCTAGACTGTAATGCACTTACCACTTATAGGCCAATATCCAACCTTCCATTCATTAGTAAAGTACATGAAAAGATAGTTTCAGTGCAAATAAACTCCTTTCTTAGATAACAATATTTTGGAGGAATTTCAATCAGGTTTTAGTACGTCACACAGCACTGAAACTGCACTTACCAAAATAATCAGCGACCTCAGACTCTGATGAAAATAAGGTTTCTATTCTTGTTCTCTTAGACCTAAGCGCAGCATTTGATACAATTGACCAAGATATCTTAATCAATCGTCTTGAAGCGTTGGTTGGTCTTTCTGATGGTGTGCTAAAATGGTTCAAAACATACATCAAAGGGAGGAAGTTTTACATAAGTATCGGAGATCATGTGTCTGAGAAGCCCGACATCTCTTTCGGGGTTGCACAGGGAAGCTGCCTCGGTCCATTATTATTCTCACTATACATGCTGCCACTTGGTGACATCATTAGAGAGCACAATGTATGTTTTCATAGTTGACACGCAACTGTTCATTGCAGCTGAACCAAATGATGCTTCAGCTATAAACTCTATTACCAGCTGTCTCTTGGCAATAAATAAATGGAAGAGTAATAACTTCCTAAAACTAAATGAGGATAAAATTGAACTCTTACTAGTCGGTCCAAACACAAAGAGAAATACTGTTTCTATGGGGAAATTAACTCCCTGGATTAAAAGTGAAGTGTCAAGTCTTGGTGTTATCCTAGACTCAGATCTAAGCTTCAAATCCCACATTAACAAAGTGGCAAATACATCTTTTTTTCACCTTAGAAACATAGCTAAAGCACAGCCACTTATAAATCAAAAAGATGCTGAAAAGTGGAGAAAACACATTAGTCCCGTCTTAGCAGCCTTACACTGGCTTCCTGTATCATTTAGAATTGATTTCAAGGTCCTCCTATTAACATAGAAAGGCCTTAATGGGCTAGGACCTAGCTTGCCTAACTTGCCTTCAAGAGCACAGATCATCTGCTGCAGGATTATTACAGGTTTCCAGCAACAGCCGAAAGAAAATTACGCCCCAAAGCTATGGAACACACTACCTATAGATATCAGGGAAGCAAACTCACTAAATATCTTTAAAAGAAAGCTAAAAACATATCTCTTCAACATAGCGTTCAACTGAGTGGTTCTTCATCTATTTTTTTTTACTATAAAATCCTTTTAATGTGTGATTTTTCGGGTTTTATCCCTGTTTTATGCTGTTGTTTTGCGCCTCAAGAGAGAGCTGCACCACATGCTGCGCCTCGAGGTGTTTTATCATTTTAATTTTGTCTCATTTTTCGTTTCTTTTCTTATTTCTATTGCTAATTGGGTTTAATTTTATTTTATGTTAATTCTACTGTAAAGCACTTTGAGCTGCATTTCATGTATGAAAGGTGCTATACAAATAAAGTTTTATTTGATTTTTTTTATTAAGTACACACTGCTTTGTTTTAAGGGCTCTGCACTGCAGTATAGGATGGTACTTTAATACAGCTTTGGTGCAGACTGACAAAATATCAGCCAGGTGAGAGACCAGTGAAAGGAAGAAATTATTAAAAAGTGCATGCATGGATACACACATATACATAGACAGACATACATAATCATATAATGATTTATAATGATTCCTCCATCAACAAAGACTCCCATGCAACAGCATATGTATGAATAAATGATCTTTTATAGTGTCAGTTATTGTGACTTTAGAAACCATTTTTTCTGCAAATTACCAGGAGGCAACTCTTTACGTCTTAAAGATTCTTTTAAATGAATGTATTTGTTTGACTGCACATCTTTCCTCCTGAGGTGGAGGTGACTGATGAATTTCTCACCATGGATGTGCTGCGGAAGAAAACGTTGTTGCAGATGGAGGAGAAGAGCTTCATGCTCTCCTGAAGACGATTCTGCAGAGAGAAGGCAACATAATCTGATTGGGTGAGACTTAACAAGTGCTCTCTAGTTGCTCTGATTGGAGAGCATGAACCTTTGTGAGGGAGTGACTGAGTGCAGCGAGTTCAGCCTGTACCATGGAGGGGTCTTCCACCAGGGTCATGTCGTAACCACTGAGCGACACCACGAACAGCACGGCCCTGACATCCTCGAAACAGCCAATCCACTTCCTCCGCTCAGTTCTCTGGCCTCCAACATCGTACATCCTACACACAGAGAGATGAGAGAACAAGAACGTTTGTGCCCACAGATAGAAGACATGTGGACAAGTGAGCAATCAAGCTGAAGAGGGGGAAGTCAACGTGCAGAGAAAGGGAGAGAAAGATTAACAAAAAATATAAGAACAAGAAAAAGAAAACATCTAAAACAACATAAAGACAAGCAGGACTGTGCACTCTTGCTGAGAGGGTTTTGCAAGCAAATATACTTGCTTAGAAACATGGTTTTCTTTATTACTTAAAGCACTATTAAGTGATTTTTTTGGCTGCTTGGAACAAACTGTAATCACAACATGACATTCTGTGTTATCACCTGAAAAAGTTGATACAGCGAACGTGTTAGAAAATAGGTGACTATTTACACATCCAGCAGACACGGAGCAACATTAACATTCATTAGGAGCCGTGTATCTGTCAACCCTGTTGAATGTAAGTCCAATATTTAATGTATTTTAGCTATGGCTCTTTAGCTGCTAGTTGCTAACTTTGCATGTCTGCTGTTAGGTGCTGAGCAGCAGTGTACAGTGGGTTTTTAGAGCCTGTTGATCAGAGCGGTGAGAGTGAACCCAACAGTAAAGTTGTGGGCCGTAAAACCAAAACAATTTGCTGAAAGAAGCTAAAACGCTCAGTAGAGTTAAGAGTCCAGTGATAATTATCTGTGGATTCATCACCACGACTGACAACTGTCACACTACACATAGTACTTTAATCCATTGTTCATATAAAATATTGACTGGAGCAGCTTTAACAAACTCACACACTCTACTTCTAAACAGCTCAAGACACAGCTGCTGAGATACACCAGATTTCCTTCAGTAAAATGCATCACGCATGGCTCCAAGACAGTAGAGGAATACATTCAGGTGAACATTCAGATCAGTAAGTTGATCAAACATCTCTGCAACATTCAAAGTTTACTGAGATTGTATCTTAATTTGATAACTGGCCAGCCAACCGTATGTGACAAGAGTTTGAATATTTACATTATGTGGAAAATGTTATACTGTATATATTGTGGGTGCTATATTTGGGTATGAGGGGACATGTAGGCTAGACTTTGTGTCTTGCTTCTCACCTACAGACACAATGTGCACACAATTTCACATTTTCTAGGATAAGCAACACTGTAAAAGAAGGAGAAAAAAGTATCTCAATCTCTTTTTTTAGGCAAAATATGTTAATTATTCATATTAAAAGGGGGAATTTAGACAGTAAATACAGTACACTACATAGTAAATAGAGTGATTTTGGACACAGCCTTTATTATTTTATTTATTATTCTCATTAGAACATGGAGTTTGATGGCCTTGTGTACTTTCCAGCATAGCTCTGCCCAACATGACCTGAGCACCTGTGTGCAGGGCCTTTAAATGTTTACCTCTAAGAGGTTAACCCGGCCATGAACACAGCTAAGAGCTCCATCTGCTTTTTTCCACAGCAGACATACTGAAATGTCATCGCAGAAAAAACACAGATGTAATTAATAACAATAGTGATGGCTGCATCCTATTTAGGTGTCCCTGCTGGCTCAGCAGGCCACTTGAATAGAACAGAGCCATCATAAATGTTATTAATTACACCTGTGCTTTTCCCTGCTATGGCGTGTCAAAATGTCTGCTGTGAAATGGGTCTTATTGTCATAAACCCTGCTGATAGGGCCATGACAGCAGTGGGACACGGACATGCAATGCCAAAAGAATTGTCAATTGGATAAATTAACAAAAACAAACTATTCAAGATGTAGATAAGAAAACCAAAGGCAAGTGACAACAACAGCTGTACACGCAGAGGAATAAGAGAGATCCACACTGTGACTCTGGGCCCAGGTGCTCCTGATTTAGCAGGCCAACACACTCCAATCAGGGACCTTCAAGAGAGTAAACAGACGGAGTGCCTGCACAACACACACACACACACACCACAGAGGTGTTGAGTATAAAAAAAAAAAAATCATTTCGTCCAAATGCCCTTTCAATTTCTGACCTTCCTTTGCTACTCAGATAATTGTTTGTGAAGGCAAGAGCATTACATTAACATTACATTATTATTACACACAACAATATTACACATGTGTATGTGTGTGTGTGTGTGTGTGTGTGTGTGTGTGTGTGTGTGTGTGTGTGTGTGTGAGAAATGAAATCTCATTGTGACTGACATGTCCTTTATCAGGATTCAATTTCCAGTAGAAATGTGTAAGGCTGTGCTTTCTGTGTGTTCATGACCTTGCATACTGATGATGTAGCCTACTGTAGCACTGAGGGGTAACTCTGATCAATGACGGATTGTAGTAGTTTTGGATAAGGTCAGATATTCCTAAAATATGGGATTTACACTCACAAACACAAAGAGGAGCGTGTCCCTGCAGATCGGGCTCCCCCTTTTTCAATTTTCACCAAGACAATCACAACATTTTCCCCGAGACAATCACAACACGGCAGCACAAAGAGCGTAAAGGTCAATGTTCTCCAAAAGGACGAGAGAGAAAAACACGACACGAATAAGAGCAGAGACACACAGAGAGAGAGACCCACTTCGTCCACCTTCACCCATTTTCAAAGCCAGATGTGCCATCTCTCACCTTCCATTTGAGCATCCATCGAGTTAATGCAGCTCTTTATTGAGAGGGGAAATGAACATGTGGAAACACAGACGCACAAAGAGGGAAACAAACGCTGTACAACGTAAAGATGAGATAAGATTTCCGATGGAAATTTTCCATGGAAATTGAAGCCCGGCACAGGACTTGTCAGTGAAGCTGATGCTTAATTACACAAACCTACTCACAAGCACATGTGCACAACGTCACCCTAATAACACACACTCTAACAAGTGTGCTGCCTGCTTTGCAAGTGCACACACAAATACACACTGTCCACTGCCCCCTCACGCTGTTAACTTCCATATCATATTCAGTCAAGACCTGCGTCCAGCAACCTGCCTACAAACGAGCCAGAAAGGCCAGAAATGTTCAAAACTGAGCAGTTATTTATTTCAGGTAGAGGAAGACAGAGGCGTGTACTCGAGTCACATGACTCAAACTTAGGTGACAAATGTGAGGACTTCAGACTAGCTTTTAGCTAAATGCTAATATCAGCCTGCTAAAGTGTCACTTTTAAGTCAACCTGGCTCTTTTTACTATCCGCCTTTAACTATCATCTTCAGGCAAACACAAAGGCTCCAGTAAATATGTGCTTCAAAGCTCTGGAAAAAGCTAGTAAGTGGACCTTGAGTTAAGATTTTCTTTTTGTCTAATTTGATGCTCAAATGTAACTGGAGTAAAGAGGAGAGAGTCAGTATTGGTCAGCTGCACTGCACAAGTTTTAGTTTGTGTTGTATACTGAAATGTTTCGAAGTTTTGAATTTACTTACATTACTTTGGTTTGGGAACACATTATGTCTTGACTTGAATTTTGAGAGTCAAGCCTGCAAAACAATAACCCAATTCTCTTTAAAAAAAAAAAGATTAAAAGCTAAAGCTAATACACAGCTCTTTGGGCTGAAGAGAGAACTGGTCTACAGTCTGTCTATGGTGTATAAACTGTATATTTTATTATTCTCTAAATGAAAACTGATTAAGCTCACTGCGCTCTACATATACAGAGAGAGCAAACATGTTCCAAACTTTGACCTAGTCTGTATAAAGGAACACTTTTCTTTATATAATCACACCTCGTCTACATTTAGCATCTATCTTTCCTCCTCTTCTCCCTCCACACCCGCCGTTCTTATAATGCCCCATAATGTTCACCCTCATCTGCAGTGTTGTAATGGTAATTATCAGAGCAGTTGATGTTAATGATGCAGGAAAAGACCCAGGTCCTTATTACACTGAGGGGTCAAAGGTCAAACAGGACATCTGTATGCAAACTAGGCTGTCTGGGTACGAAGTTGTGAGACTGTACGCTCACACACACACACACACACACACACACACACACACACACACACACACACACACACACACACACACACACACACACACACACACACACACACACACACACACACACAGGAAAGATGACGGCTTGATGAAAGACTGCCGTCCCTTGCACTGTTGATTAGGTGTTTGAATAACAAGATAATGAGACCTGGAGTGTCGCTGATTTATCGGTGATTCAGGGTGAGACTTTTGTTTTTGTATAGTACAGAACTTGTTCAATCACAATACAATCAAAACTGACATGAAATAATATATTTTCATAAGGGGTAACTGGAGCCTCAACACCTGAGAACACGTGCTTTAAATTGCTGTTTCAGTCTTTCCAGCAGAGAAGTGGTGATCAGTCAGACACGCTCATTCGTTGGGATTTTACAGCTTGCCTACTTTACCGTCCCACACAGATGGATAGAGGGTGTCATTTTAGTGGTTTGATTACTGTCAACAAAACATTTAGCACACAACGTCCTGTGTCACATCTAAGCCACCCTACGAGAATAGTTAGACATTTGGGGCAATATACACACAGTATATGTTTTCTTTCCGAATGTTAGATGAGAAGATTGATACCACTTTTATGTCTGTGGCATCAATCTTCTCATCTAACTATCGGCAAGAAAGTAAATAAGTGTCAAACTATTCCTTTTAAACGTCCTCCACATCCTGATCTAAACGCAGGTGAGGGAGGTGTGGGTGAAGCCAACAGTCCTGTTTTGTGCAGCAGGATGGAGGCAGACAAAAGCCAAGACTGATGTCACACTATTGCACTGTGAGGGATCATTATGTTTGCCTGTAGATGGTATTTAATGTAAATTATGCAAATCATGAACAGTTGGTCACATTCATTATTCAGAGTATCTTTGATACACAGAAGGAACTTAACTGTGTGTTTACTTTTTCATGACAGAAAAACAGTAGATGTTTTGTCTTATAATGTGAGATGTGATTGATCAAAATATATATACACACTTATATATAAGTCCAAGCTTGTTGATGTTTATGCGTTCAGATATATTGAAGGATTCCACACTGCAGCCTGACCAATACAGGATTGTTTTGGCTACTAGTAATAAATATTTGAAAGTTTATAAATGCGATAACGATGTATCAGCTAATATTTGCTTATTAAAACATAACATTAAACATTTCTGAAGGGCACCCTTTAAGTTTTGTCATTAAAGAATTGTAACCAAGATATGTAGTGAGCGAGGCATTTAACAGTTGAAAAAAACTGACATTTCTAAATGGCATTTCTCTGCTGCAATTTCTTGTTATTTATCAGCCATTATATATACTAATATATCTAATAGTTAATATCAACCGATCAATTACACACTCCTTTATTGTTTGAGAAAATTCTCCTTTTTCTTAGCTTCACAAACCCCCTTCAAAACCCAATGGAGTTTCTCAGAAATTTAGGGTAGTGCTTTATTTTATGGATGCCTGATTCTGGAAAATAACTATGTAATTTGGTACAAATTATAGGACATATAGGAATGTCCTTGAAAGAAAATCTCCATTTAAACCCATGTAAATATTAATTCATTATGAGGGGGAGGGGGTTGGGAGGGTTGATGACATGCAACAAAGGTCCCGAGCCAGAGTCAACATGGTATGCATGATAGACCGCTCAAAGCCTAAGGCCTGCATTTTCTAACACACTTTAATTCATGACTTGAAATGTGCAGATTCAGCAGAGCAAACACATCCTGCAGCAATACTGAAGGAGCCAGACTCATTTAAAAACAGTCAAGTTCAACATGAAACAGTTCTTAGATAATAAAAACAGGAGTGCAGGGCGCAGATGCTGGCTCAGATGAGAAACCTTGAGTGTCAACCAACAAGAGGGAGGCAGTTTCACATTGTGGCAGCTACAAGTGCAGCCTCAATATTTACAAAATGAGACCTCCATATTAACTCTGCTTTCCTCAACCTCTGCTGAATAAACGCCAATATTATTTAAAATGTTGAAAAGTGGTATTTTAAGAACCAAGACTTTCCAAATACACAATCCAGTGTAAGGAAATCATTTGTTAGTTTATTAGTTAGTATAAGTACATACTGCCTATGTCTGAATGGAAAAACTCACGCTGTACACCTGCTCCCTTTCTGACAAACACAATCCATCTGCTTCTCTAAATCCCTTTAATATCCTTTTTGTCGCCAAGTTTGAAATAATTACACCAACTTATGCAAAGCTTCTTCATCAACCCCAAGGGCTTGATCTCTCCAATTCACAGACCTGAACCCCCCCCCCCCCACACACACACACACACACACACACACTGTGCTGTGTCAATTAACTATACCCAATTATTTATCTCCTCAAGAATTCAGGCAGATAAGGAGAGGGTGTGTGAGAGCGGGGAGGCGGGGCTCCGTCCTGCAGCACCACCTGGGACTCTGCTTCCCCCGCTCAGATCTGACACCGTCACCTTGTGGTGACGTCACTATCACAATGTTTCACAGGAAGAAAAAAAAAAAAACACAAACAAATTTTTAAAAGGCAAAAACAACTAGCTTCTGAGTGACGCAAACGCTAAGACTGCAAGGAAAAAGCAGCATTTATCTGCACGGGACAGCAGATACGGTTATGATCAAAGCGTTTCTTTGCCAGTGAAACTTTTCCTGATGTGAAATACTTTGACTGTCAAATCGAGTCAAATGTGTGTGCGGCATTAAATGCAAAGACACACACCAGTCAGCGGCATTCTAAGATGCACAGGAAGTATTTAGATGCCCCAGAGTGAGTCCGTCATCTGCTGACAAACTGACTCGCTCTACAATGTTTATATGCTAAACAGAGATCTTATGAAAAGCTGAGGTAATGTGTTTTATTGAGATGTAATGTCGAGCGCAGATGAAGGACAGGTTGTTATTGTGGTGGGATGAGAGAAGAGGTGCTCCTCAGGTAGACATTACTAAGAAAGAGGAAGAAAGTAATCTGATTTTCCTGAAATGATAGATACACTGCAGACAGACACCAAGACACACACACACACACACACACACGTTAACCCTCCATGGCCCATTACCTTTCCAATAAAACCAAACTGTGGAAAATCACAATCCTTCATGCTGCCGTTATGAGCAAACACTCAAACTGACCTCTTGATTTCCACTTCTACAGATCACAAATGTTCAGTGTTCACTGGAAACTCAATAAGAAATTACTGCCCACGAGTAAATCTTAATCATTTGTTGTAAGTACATGGGTCACACTGCTGTTTTCCCTAAAAGATAGAACCATTTTTTATCCATTTCTACAAAAAATTTAAATAAATATTTTTCTTTAACTGGTCTATTTGGCGAGATTGGCTCCAGCCCCCCGCGACCCTCTAAGAGGATAAGCGGTATAGAAAATGGATGGATGGATGGATGGTCTATTTGGCATGAGGTACCATTTGGCTAGACTTGCTCTATCAATGTAATGAAACACCTTGTTTTTTTAAGGAATTTAATTAACTGAATTAGCATTTAACAACTTTCCTAATTGAATTTTCAGAAAATGTACTATATCACCCTACAGCCTTTCTCTTTTAGTTAATTTTTTGTTTCCCCAATTTCCCCAAATCTACTTGTACTTCAGTTAATAATTAACTTTTTCCCAGATTTCAATGTCTTTAGAGAGCTTTTTAAGTCTGAGGAACTGACACCAGAACCGTTTTTCAAATAAATGTCATATTTCCAAACACATGAGGCACAATCTGCCACTAACCAGTGATGTTTAAAATAGCTGAACATTATATCCTGACATCTGTTGAACAGCAGGTAATCAAAATTGTTGAGCTCTGGCAGATTCTTTGTCTTGTTTATTCCCTGATCAGATATTGCCTGATTCAGATGTAATTTTGTTAATCTTAGGCTGTAATTTTATGTTCATTTTGTGCTGTATGTCAGGCCTTCATCTTTGAACAGCTCCTCAGCTCTTCTAACTCCCACAACTTCCATCTTGCATCCATACACTATTTACTCCAAGAACTATAGCCGACACTCTGTCATTGTTTTTCAGTTTAACCACTTCAACTGACACTTCCAGCTCAACGTATCACATATACTTCGGGTGACATTTCAACTCCTTTCAGAGCTGGAATTTCAACTGAATCTTCAAATCCTTTCAGCACTTTAATTTCAAGTGATACTTCAACTTTGCTCAACTTAAACTGAAGCTTCCACTTCACTTAGCACTTCTGTTGTAAACTGCTATTTCAACTTATTTCAGAATTTGTATTTTGACTGCCACTTCAAGTACAACTGTTTCAGTATTTCAACTACCTTAAAAGATTTAACTGCATAGTCTCGTGTCAATTTTCTTCAGAAAACACTGCGTTTTCCAGTTTTATGCTGTATTTTGTGTAATTATTCCTGTAACGTGTGATGAGACAACATTTTAAAAAGTGATGCATTTGGAAAGTGTTGGTTATTTTGTTTTTTACTTATCAAATTAAGGCATTTCAAAAAAGTATCATTTACCAAACTGATACCACAGCTGTTGCATTGTCAACATTTATTCAAACAACAAAATGAGCCTATAGGACAACATCAGCGATTACTGCTTTTTAAAAGAAATATCATTAGTGTTGGCTTTGTCTTTGATGTTGGTTTGTTCTGCATCAGTCAGGCTGCAGAGAAATCAAGTTCATTAATAATCTACTGGCCTGCCATGACCATCAGCGCCTTCAGGAAATGAGTTCAGCCATTGGAGGATGATAAAGAAGTTGGTATTATGTGACACCGGCTCATTGATCAGAGATGAATATGGTCATCTGACATCAGCCTCCAGGGCTCAGATACCTGCCCTCTGCTTCTCCGCTGATAAGACCGAGCCACTGATGCTTTTGAATATGTGTGCGCTCAGCAGATGAGTGTAAAGCCAGCTGATAGGTGCTATATTGACGTATTGAATGAAGCCGCCAATCTCCATCTCGCATCTCGGGCCTATCACACGGCTGTAGGCAGAGATAAGAGTGTCGCAGCTAAAGAAGTGAAGTAAGTTGGTACAACAGGGGAAGTCCAGTGCGGACCTGACGGCAGCAGCTCTGAGTGAGTCAGTGGTTATTAGCAACCTTATTCTGCAGTATTACGTCTTCATAAAAAGTGAAAGTGAAAGGTGTCTACCTGAAAATGAGGTGGTTGACTTTGAACTGGGTCTCTATCACGCCTGTCGTCCTCAGTCGTACTCGCAGAACATCGATGTCCGTGGGCACGTAATCTGGAGACGTGATGCGGGTCAAGTTCTCAAAGAAACTACGGAACGAGGAAGAGGAGGAGGAGGCAGAGAGAGACAGAAGGGTGCAAAAAGGTGAAAGACAGAGGAGAAAAAGAAAGAGAGAGAGGAAGGAAATTTAACAACCTGCAGACAAACTTGAGATCAAAAGAGAATAAAATCAGTTGCGGGTGTGTAGACTCATATTGTGTGAGAGTGTGTGTGTGTCATGGCTGTGTCAGGTGCCAGGTGTGCAGTGATAAGGCTGGAGGCCCAGGGGGCGCAGCGGCTCATCACGATGAATATTCACACTGTGGTTTACCATAATAACACACTGAGGCTAAGCTTTCAAGCACAGATTAGCTATTAACACAGCTAGTGTAATCAACTGTATCGTGTGTGTGTGCACAAGATGTGATCTTTTTCCAAACACACACACAAAGACAGTGACGTCTCCAGCTACCTGAACGGACTGTGACATTCTCAACTAGTCACCCTGAATCAGTTTCTTGGACAGCGAAACACATCCTGCTGCTTAAAAAACACACTGCCTGCCGGACGCTGTACAGTGCAGACAACATGCGAGTGTCTGTTGTGTACTTCTGTCTTTGTGAGGACCACTCTGAGTTTTAGAGAGAGGGGTCATTTTCCAAGCGAGTACATTTTGACCAGTCCTCGATTCTTCAAAAGGCTGTATTCATTGATTTCTGGGCACTCGGGAGCAGCAGAACAAACTGTAAACTGAACATTAACATTATCACCTTTAAAGTTGATGTGTTAAACGTGTTATCAACAGTTACCTATTTACACTTCCAGCAGACACAGAGCAACATTAGCATTTATCTGGAGTCGTCTTTGTGGCCACCTGATGAATACAAGTCAAATAATAACTCTCCTTTTAGCTCTGTTTCGGTCTCCACTAACTACTGAGGGAAATATTTGGCTCCTTAGCTGCTAAATGCTCCACTATGCTAACTGTGTCTGTCTGTTGTTTGGTGCTGAGCAGGTAGTGTACAGTGGATTTTTAGAGCTTTTTCAGTGAAAACAGCTGCCTGTTGCACTGTGAAACCAAAACAGTAAGCTGAAAGACACTAAAATGCAGCTCCCCTCAGCTTTACAGAGCTTTATAGTGAGTTTCAGCTCATTGTTTAGCTGTCCGGCTCACAACTTTATTGTTTTGGTTCACTCTCACCGCTCTCATAGTGTCATTTTTGTGCCACAACAGGCAGCTGTTTTTAATGAAAAAGCTCTAAAAACCCACTGAACACTACCTGCCCAGCACTAAACAGCAGACAGACACAGCTAGCAGCTAGCT
Organism: Macquaria australasica; assembly: GCA_005408345.1. NCBI lineage: Eukaryota > Metazoa > Chordata > Actinopteri > Centrarchiformes > Percichthyidae > Macquaria > Macquaria australasica. The sequence continues at coordinate 81,210 of SEMN01000756.1, forward strand.
GGTGAACATAGTGGAGCATTTCGCAGCTAAAGAGCAAAATATTTCTCTCAGGAGTTGGTAGAGACCAAAAACAGAGCTAAAAGAGGGTGAATATTGGACTTACATTCATCAGGTGGACACACCTGACTCCAAATGAATGATAATGTTGCTCTGTATCTGCTGGATGTGTAAATAAGCTGTTTGCAAACAAGCTCGCCATATCGACTTAAAATGTGATGATATGTCAATGTTGTGTTAACAATTGTTTCCCCTGCCCCCAAGTAGCCAACAAAATAAAAAAGCTTGATGAGCCGAGAAACACGAGTGGTCAGACAATAGACAATAAACTGAACTGGGCTCAGAACACTGAAGCCCTCTACAAGAAGGGCCGGAGCCGTCTCTACTTTTTAAAAAGGCTGAGGTCCTTCAGCATCTGCCACAGGGCCAGTCACGTTGTGGGGGTGGAGCTAGACTCTCTGGCGGCAGTGTCAGAGAGGAGGATGCTGTCCAAGTTACGTGTCATCTTGGACGATGTCTCCCACCCACTCCATGACGTGCTGGTCAAGCACAGGAGTGCATTCAGTGCAAGACTCATTCCACCGAGATGCACCACAGAGCGCCACAGGAAGTCATTCGTGCCTGTAGCCATCAAACCTTTCAATTTTCTTCGACTTATTTCACCCGTCTGCAGCTATAACCCCATAATCTATTTATAATGTATATTTTCAACTGTGCAATACTGACTCAACTGTACTTTGTAAATTTTGTGCAATACTCTGGTACACTGGCATTAATACTGCATTTATACAGTATATTTCCACTAATATTTATTATTTATTTATACTATTGTACTTTACATATTTATAGATCCCATTTCTCAGCATTAATATTATTTAAAACTGTTATATATTTTAGTATGATTCACATATTTTTACATATTACATATTATTTTCCTTTCTATACATGTTGTTGTTGTTTATATTGTAGTAGAATGCACATATTCTTTACATACTTCTTTTTTTATTATCATTTCTCTATGCTTATTTATATTTCTATTCTAGAATGGGAGCAACTGTAACAAGACCAATTTCAATGAAGTATTTCTGATTCTGAAAGATTGTAACAAACCAACAGTTTAGTCCAATTATCTAAGCCACTTCATTTGTAGAAAAACCAAAATGAGCACAGTTGAAATGTCTGTAATAATCCCTCATTGTACAGGGAAACTGTGTGTACTTACAACTACACCAGGTAAGGTAAGTAGTAAATATTTTAACTTGATCTACCAGACTTTGAAATAAGTTTGAATAACATCTTATTATTTCAGATAAAAATGATAGCCTAACCACAAAAAATAAGACCCAAGTTGCACTAAACTGGAATTTCCCTTTGAGGCTAAGGCCTGGAAAATGTCAATAAGGGTCCTCACAAGTATAGAAGTACAAACATGTGTGTGTGTGTGTGTGCCTGAGGAGAGCGGAGGGTGATGGTGATGTACGGTGGTTCTCAGTGGGAACCAAGGGGCCTGTCGGTGTAGATAACCCCAGAGCCGAGGCCTCTCGCTGGGGTAGAGGATGAGAACAGACGGCCTCCTGGTGGGTCCCAGCTCTGTCTGACTTGTGCATCGCGCACGCCATCCCCTCTACATTCGTTTCTTATTTTCAGTCTTCATCTTCATCCTCACTTCTTTACTTTCATTACTGTGCCTGCACACGTATGACTTTTCTTAAATATCCACATGTTTAAACATTCTATGTAATCACGTTTATTTATACCTCTGAGTTTGAGCAATTGTTTGTGTCGTATTGCTTTTCTCTTATATGCACACAGCCAAAACCAAACACATGTATGTATTTTAAGGACGTTACACGTGTGTATATAATAGCCGTGGAGGTACATGTAATTACACTTTACTTGGGTTTGTCTCCCTCCCTCTTTCCTTCCCCCTCTCCAGACTCTGATTCCCAGTGACAGCGAGCACACGGCCGAGCATCAGCTGTTAAGTCCAGCTAATTAGACCCCTGCATCTCCTCAGCACAGCGTGAGTGTGTGCTGGAAGGGTACTCACTACAGCGCAGAGTCATTGAGCTCGTACTCGTATCCCCGGGCCGCCGCGGCCCTCACCCCCTGGTCGGCCAACAGACAGGACAGGGCGTGGCTAAGGAAAGGAAACAGCACCTGTTCTTCGTCAAAACACCGCCCACACGACAGGACAGAATGGGCGTGGACCTGCAAGAAGAGATGGAGACAGAAATGTGGATGGATGGGCGTCTGGTCAGGGAGGAGTGGAGGCCAGATGGAAATAAGGATGCGAGTCTAAACGACAGAAAAGTTTATGAGTCTGTCTCTGCTCTCTAGACTTGGTAATCAGTAGAGATGCACAAATGAATGGATGTGCACACAAACACATGTGAAAACACACACACAAACACACCCTGGTGACATTTAATAGAGGAAGCACTTTGGTCATCATCTCCCAGCAGGATGTGCTGAGTGGGTGGGTAGTGTACGAGTTCTGATAACTTTGACAATAAAGTTCAAATCAAATTGAATCTAAAAATCACCAAACCACCCACCTAACTTTCTGCTCTCTCTCATGCAAACAAACTGTTGCTGAGTGAGTGTGTGTGTGTGTGTGTGTGTATGTGTGTGTGTGGTGCCAGATGCAGCAGCTGTGGCTACAGCGCAGAGATGCTGCTCTCTAGTGGAGATCTGGGTGCAGTGCACATGCACAAGGCTGCGAAAGAGAAAGACGGAGGAGAAGGATGCAGGAGAAAAAGTGTAATAGAAATGAAAAACACAAAAAAGAAAAAGGTACAAAATGCCAGACAGAGAGATAGAGACATGCAGACAGACTACCTTGTTCCTGCTGTTAGCCAGGTTGATCCGGAGGACACCCATGCCATGGAGGACAAACTTCATGGAGGTCAGGAGGTTATCCAGCACTGCAGGCTGCCAAAGATCAAAGTTCACAGGTCAAGTCCATGAATAGCCTCAGCGATGGGACAAAACAAAAATTCAGACAAAAGTCTTCTTTGCTGCATCACAACAAAAAACTTTTCAAATACAGTGTGGGCAAAAAAACACTTTCTAACATTGTTGGATATTGCTGTCTTTACTTACTTCAGTTTGTCTTATGATCACATTTTCCCCCAGAGTACAGTGTGGGTTTCCTGGTTGATTGTTTTTACTGCACATGACAGCACCAACAAGCACGGAGTTAGATGAGAAGATTGATACCACTCTCATGACGGTACGTTAAATATGAAGCTACAGCCAGCAGACGGTTAGCTTAGCTTAGCGTAAAGACTGGAAACAGGGGGAAACAGCTAGCACAGCGTGTGTGTGTGTTTGCGTCTATCACACACCATGGACCAGCTATTAAGCCTGTTGAGAGTGTAAGAGAGTGAGAGTACCATGTAACTCACACAGGCCTGAATTAAACTTATAACTCTGTTTTAGTGCTTGTTGGAAACTTTGAGACTTTAGTGACTGAGCAGAGTGACTCCTGCAGAGAGTTGGGAAGTGTGTATGTGTGTGTGTGTCCGTCACTCTCCTGCCAGCTAAAGATAAGCTTCACATTCCATCACAATTCTATCACAGTCTGGTCGCTCGTCTCTGTGTGTGTTTCAGTGTCCAGACTGAGATGTGTTGCTCTCACAGTGAAATGTGTGAGGTGAGATAACTCAGTGAGGTGACAGGGCTTCATCTTATGAGGAGAGCTGGGCTGAGGGCTGCTGACGCCACAGCATTAAGGACAAATTAGTCTCTTTCAGGAGAACCTTTGCTGACAGCGCTGCATTGATTTGTGTCAGAAATAAGCTGCTTTGTGCGTTTGTCTCCCTCTCCATCACTGTCATCTGCTCAGATATGCGATTTCACATCACACTGAATTTGTTACAAAGTAATAATACATTCTTATAGTCTTAAGAAGAATAAATACTGGATCTTTATGGTGCAGTTTCCATGTTTTATGACCATAAACATCACTAACGATTAGGCAGTTGGTGGTATAGGGGTCTTGAGGTTTGAGAAGTTCACCTGTGAGCCAACAAATGGAGGAAAACTAAAAAAAAAAGGCTTTCACGTATGAAAGGTGCAACTCCATGAGTAGAAGTAAGACACTGCTGAACAAGGCTAAGAGTCTACAGCCATGATAGCAGCTGTACTTAGGCGCAACAGTGCTTTGAGCTGAGTGCTAACATGCTGATGTTAGGCAGGTGTAATGTTTACCATGTTCACCATCTTAGTTTAGCGTGTTAGCATTAAGTGCAGCTGAGGTTGATGGAAATGTCACTAAATTTGCAAAGATTTGGTTATGAACCAAAGTACTGGACAATAACAATTCTGACCTGATGATGGCACTAGATAGATGAAAAGTCAGGGGATCAAAGTTATCACAATTCATCCCCTGGGAACCACGAATGTCGGCACCAAATTTCATGGCAATCCATCCAATAGTAGCTGAGAAGTTTCACTAAAAGCCACACATGTTGACCTGCTGGAAGCTACCACTCTGTGGACCAGTAAGAACGATAACAAGTAAAGTTGTCCCGCCCTAATAAGTGCAATAAAACTAACATGAGGGTAAAGGATGATGTCAATCAAAGTCATCAAAAGGTCAGTTTAAGTACTGAGAGGAGGTCCAGTCAGGCCACATAGGTGAAAGCACCTGTGGAGGTGGACTATGAGTGTGTGGGGGCTTTAAGGATTGATGCAATTACACACAACACATATTTAACAGGGCCTCATGACGCAGAAGCTACAGTTGTGTTTACATTACTAATGTATTTTGAAGGGGCATTTTAATAAGACTTTCTCTTAATGTGTAACTTTCTGTGGATTTATCCAGGCTTGGTGTTAAGATTTGAATTTGATATGAGATTTATTTCTTAACTCAAAATTATAGCAACTTCTCGTGTGGATATTGTTCTTTCATCACATGCGGGCGGCACCATGTGCTGATCGGCAGTTGGCAGCGACTTGCCAACAAACGTAGCAATGTGCTAGCTGCTAGCAAGAAAACATGAATGTAAAAAACACAGGATTGAAAATAGTTAAGAAATCAGCACTGCAAATGTTTTATAAAGAAGGAAATACACTAAACATGTTTGTAAGACCTCAAGATCTCATCTTCGGTGAGAAACACTGGATGTAAACAGAACTTTCTCTGTTTACAAGAAAACTTCAGAAGTCAAGAAGTTAATATAATGCACTAAGTATGACACAACATTACAAATTACAGCTCCTAAAATTTACCCTTGAGGTGAATCAACAATTGTTTGACAAACCCAGCAAAATTGGAGAGTTATAAGCATCACAAATCATCTGTCCACCCCCTGGACTTACAACAAATCAAATGACTGCTCCTCTCATGTCTCTGATCCAGTTGTTGAACCCTCGTCTCTGCCTTCAGTTGGTTCATTCTTCTTCCTTCCCTCCCTCACTCCACCTTTGTCCTCCTTATCAATTGTTTCCAAGATCCTCCCTCTCTGACTCAAGGCTTACTATAGTTTTGTGTTGACAGTAAAAGGTGGGAGGCACAGAGGGAGGAGGGAGGCCATGGCTAAACCCCCTACAACATCAGACACTTCATGTGTGTAGAAACTGTAGCTGTTTCTCTAAATAACAGAATGCAACATTTAGAGCCACTTTCGGAGCAGCTGACCAGCTTGTTGCAAATAAACGCACTGTCTGCCGAATGGCTACATTATCTTTAAAAGACAAACACCGTGTCATTCTTTCAGTTTTCACTGACCAATGTCTACGCACACACACACACACACACACACACACACACACACACAGAGCCTGGGGCCACAGGTGTGTCATTGTATGGTAATCTGAATCCACTATCAGCTATACGTCACCTCTCTGGGAAAGTATAGGGTAAAAAGACACCATGATTTCACCAGTGTGTGTGTGTGTGTGTGTGTGAAAGGAAGTCCAACAGACAGAGATCTCGCACACCTCTCCAACCTTTGTTTCCTGCTGTCTATTATTACTCCACCACAGTTTAAAGCATTGTGGGAACGTTGTGGTACACTGTGCGTCAGCGGAGATATTACAACTCTCATTACAACGGTGTAATCTCTAAATCCATCCTGATACACTGAACTATTGTTCTTGTCCAGCTTGCTGTTTGGATCAGCTCCCTGAACACAGAAAACTAACAGCCGTTAGCAGTTGTCTTGTGTCGAAGCATTTGCCACAAAAACACAACAACAAAGAATGCGGCTGAACTGGCCGCTGCCTGATATTTAATCATTAACCACAGACTGTTCTGCTAACAATGTACAACTAAGTGCGTGTGTGTGTTTGTAAGTTTTAAGGTCTATTGATTTCACAAACCAAAACCTTACAGCCCTTCCGGGTGAGAAAGCTCCCAGATTCATCGCATTTTTAAAGAAACGTATCCTTGAGACAAATACTCATACAAACACCTGAATCAACAAAGAGATTCCGGGCTGAAAAATACAAAATCAGTTCATAAATGTTATCCATTGCCACGCCAACATGTGCGTACACACACGCACACACACAAAGCATCAGTTTTGTTGACACAGAGTTGTGTGTACTGGAAGAGAATGAAGGGAAAAATCTCAGTCCATCAGCCTATCCACAGTAAAAACAACACCACAGCCTCGGGCTGCAAATAAAGGAGGGATGAGACAAAGAGGAGCCCCCTTTCTACCTTTCCTCCCCTTATTCTTCTCAAACAGGCTGTCCTGTTTTGGCCCTAATGCAATACAAACCTGGCTGGCAGGGCCACAAAAAGCCAGACAGAGAAATAAAGAGATGGGCTTTTCTCGCTGTGCCTTCAGGGGAAACTTGAGAGAAGGGATAGTGTGGAGCAGGGATAACCTGTCCAGTTCAAGGCAGGGTCGAGATGTTTACTACTGCACTGGTGGACACACAGACAGCAGCTAGTGCTTCAGAGGTAGAAACAAGCACACGTGGAACAATATGCACTCAGGCCTGATAAAGAGCAATGAGCTCATATATATGTGAGAGAGTGTGTGTGTGTGTGTGCAGGGGAGGGTGTGTCTGTGTTTGCTGTGGGAGGCTGGGATGGTCAGGGAAGGGAAGGGCATGTTTGTGGGTTAGTGTCATTTTTCCACTTGAAAATAAGGGCGTCACCTGAGAACAAAGGCAAACCCAACTGACAGCAGGGACAACAAAAGAGATTTAACTACTGGCATTAAACATGTGTTGATGCATGTCTGCCTGCTTGCACATGTAAATTATCTTTGTATAGGCAACTGACTACATAACTGTATAAATGCAACATCAGGAGGTTCTGCAATCTGTCATTTTTCATTCTTCTCTTTTACTCGATTGTATTATTATTTTTCTGTATGTAACTATACTAAAGTGATGCAGGAAATAATGCGTGACTCCTTGGTGCTTTTTAAGCACCTTTCTGAACAATGAAAATGTGTAACTCAGACTTAGAGCTGCATGGCTCTATGATCTGTCGGTCCACCACTTTGTTCCAAAATATTCAATATATAAATATTATTTCAGAATTTCAGTTTGTTCCGTTTTTTGGTTTATCACTAAATACCTGCTGTACTTTGTGTTTAGTGCTAATTAGCAAATGTTAGCCTGCTAACACGCTGAACTGAGATGGTGAACATGGTAAACGTTATACCTGCCAAACATCAGCATCTTAGCACACTAACGTTAGCATTTAGCTCATTTAGCACAGCCTCACAGAGCTGCTAGCATGGCTGCAGACTCTTCTGTTGATACTAAAGGCAATATAGTACCCGAGTCTCAGTACTGATATCAAAACAATACTTTTTTCCCCGATAACATAATTTTAGCATGTTTTTCTACAAAATGTATTTAACAAAAGAAGCTTAAGTTCTCAAATGTTAAATGTCTGATAAATATCTGATCAAAGACAAAGTTAACGTGATTGACCAGACATTCGATGCCAACTTTTGGTACTTGACAGTTCTTGACACACATTTTATTCTGTACCACAAAAGGTGTTGAGGTTTGATAACCAGCCCTAAGTGACAAAAGCATAAATTGAGCTGCTCATGGTTATCTTTCTTCCTCCAGAACAGTCCAGTAAAAGAAAGTATGATGACAGGAGTGAACTGCAGACAAGGTGACTGCTATGAGACACAGCAGAGAGGCAACAGAAGGAGAGGAGTGCAGAGAGGGAGCTGAGGCGTCTTTAATATCTAGGAATGCATTCAAACATCCCAGCTGCCTGTACAAACAACTGGGACCTTTATGTCATATCACTGTGTGAGTGCATAATGCTGGCCAGTGAGCAACTGCCAAAGTTTTGACAAAGTTTGACAGCGTTGTGCATATTCCCAGGACAGATATTATCTGCTGCACATAAGGTGATCACACACACAAACACCAACCACCTGTCCAAACATAGTTATTTTTAAGTAACTTTTGGTTCAGCATGAACTCTAGCAGCCTCACTTTGGAGCCTGTTTTCAAGAGTGTGAATTGTGTTTAGGTGGGCTCAAACTCCACCATCTTCATCTGTGAAGGGCTGTTATTACAGAGCAGGTAGCTGAAGCATGAGGAAGGCAGAGAAAGGCCTTTTCTGTCATCACATACTCATTACCTATTATGCATAACAGGAAGGAGGAGGCAGGGAGAGAAAAAGAGGAAAAGATACAGAATAGTAAAGGGAGGAAGGAGTGAAAGAGGAGAGTAAAAATGTGGTGAGAGGTTAAAGGAGGGGGATGTGGAGGAAGATAAGCCTTCAGTAAAAACAAGCTGATGGGGTGAAAGTGGTGTGTGTTGAACCGTTTCCATTCTCCCCACCCCATCCCAACCCCTAGTACAACGGAGGAATTTGGCTTTCAGTCACTCACACACACACACACACACACACACACACACACACACACACACACACACACACACAAAGAAGGAAGAGCAGATGCGAGCCAAACCACTGCATACCAACTTGGATCTGACCCTGGGTATCATGAGAAATCTCAGTCCTCCACAGGAACTAAGCATCGCCTCGTTTTCCATCTCATCTCCTGTTCATCTCCATCACTGCCTCCCCATCTTTAACGTCTTCCAACTTTCATTTTAGTCGTGCCTGCAGCACAAACTGACCCCTTGACTTCCTCTATTCCTCTACTTGAAACTAAACTCTGACGATAACCTAAACAAAAGACATATTGATCCATTTAAGTAATTTATTAGTAGTATAAGATGAGACAAATGTGATTGGTATCCAGCTCTCTTCTACAGGAAACCATAACACCAAGCCCACTGTATGCTAATAGACTGTTATCTGATAAAAACATCAGTGTCTGTGTGTGTGTGTGTGTCTGTGTGTGTGTTCCCCTACCTTGAAGCTGGTGAGCTCCTGCTTGGTGAATCCATTGCTGTGGATGATCTTCATCTGTTTGACCAAAGTGCTTTTACCGCTCTCTGCTGCACCTAATAAAATAATGATCAAACTGGGTCTTTTAAAAAACATATTAGAGATTAATCATAATAAACTTGAATCTACACATCTGTGGTCAGGTTTTATCACTGAATCTGCAATAGATTCTCTTAAACGCTGGTTCCTAGGGAGGCATTCAACCAAAATTGATGGAAAACTTTCCATCCTGGGGACCTTCGTGGCTTTACAAGGCTTTATCATGTCATCCACTGGGAAATATCCAGTGAGGGACACGGGTGCAGTTCATGTAATGTAAGGTACATGTGCACACTCAGGTACTAAACAATCCCGGGGACAGATTTCTATCAGGTGAATTTAAGGTGAGTTCATATCAGGATGTTCAGTTGTTAGTCTCACCTAGCAGGAGTATTTTAACCACATTCATCTCCCGTTTGGCGGATTCGTACAGGTCTCTGTCTATCTTGGCGCTGTGTATCCTCGCCTTCTTCTCCTCTGTGACTTCGGTACCGAGGCACAGTCCCATCATGAGCACTCATCTCCTCTCAGGCCAGGGTCGGGGAGGCAAAAAGCGGGGAGTCCAGACTGGTATCAACCCGAGTTGGTTTCTACAGGCTGCATGCTCCGAGCTGTGCTGCTTCTCCGCGAACTGCAGGGCTACCGTGTTCAAAAGTTCACCCTCGGGAAAAACAGTTCAGGCCATCTCCGGAACATCCTTCAAACTCGCACGATTTGCGGGTCAAACCGTCCGGACCAAACAGATTTTACGCATCGCTACAAGTGTTGTGTGCTTTGGCAGATTTTAATCGGTGGTAACTTTTCAGCGACTGTCCTCCGCTGTGAAAACACCAAAGTATTATGTCACTGTGCGCCGCAGCGGTTCAAAATCTGCCCTACCGCCTTGGCAAAGACCCCAGATAATCCTAAAAGTGCCTCCTCCCACTGCAGCCTGCTGCCCAGATGGAAAAGTTTTGGACTTCCCTGGGAAGTGACGTGCCGGGGACAAAACTGCTGAGTGCGCAGTTCCACGTACTTCACCTGTGCGTGCTCCGAAATCTAAATAGGCTGCTGTATTTAACTTGTATTTCCATGATGGAAAGTAACTGAGTAGTTACTCAATTACTGCACTTGTACTTGAGTAAGCAAGTAGTTACCAGTTACTTTGATTATACATACAAAACATTTTCTCAGTTTATATATAATATGATGCATTATTATAGATTAAAGCTCCTGCATTCCCACACAGGTGTTTCCAATTGTTGTGTCTGATTAGAGCTGCTCAGGTTACAGCTGCGCACAGCTCTGCTGGGATTTACAGTGTGTGATGTCACCAAAATCCACATACTAATGAGAGTGATCAAGTTTGAACTTGTCCTGCAGCACAGCTAACAGACAGAGGTGAAAGTATTTTACAAGAAAACAAATTTCTGTAATAGATTTTTTCCTTTCTTATCCCTTTAATCCTCTGCTGACCCAAAGGTCATCCTCACCAAAATAATGCTTAAATTTCATTATTAGTCATTTCTCTCATTAGTCTGACAGCTCATTGGCCCACGAAAAAAAAAGCCATCACTTATCACGTTTGGCAAATGTGTCTCCTCTAGGCCCTTGAGAGGCCCCTGTGTAAAATAAATATTTATCTTCACTATTTCATTCACTACAAACCAGAGCAGGTTCAAAATACATGAGGACTGCTTGGACCAAATGTATGTGGAGAGTGAGATCTTGATGTTTCAGTCTCTGTACAGGGGTCCCTGACAGGAAAAAGACTGTGGCCTGTTATGTCCCTCAGCTGATTGACAGGATCCCTCCTGCAGAAGCTCCTGCGGGGCGCTCGGGTTGGCAGATTAAAGGCCCTTTGTTTGTAACGACGCTATAATGACGGTTTGCACTTTTGAGCAGCGTGAACGGGACAGGGCCACTCGGATTTAGCAGTTTCTGAGCAGCGGTGGCCTCATTTCACCAACTCAGTGAACCGTGAATGTGTGCTGATCCAACAAAGATCTCCGTCATCAGGCTGCACACATTACAAAACAGACATCAGATGACACTTACTGACACCATATTACCTATTTATTTATTTTCACATTGCAAAAATTCCCACCATCTGATATTTAATTCTCAGCCCACCACCATCCCACCTTCCAACCCAGAGACACACTTTACAAACACACACTGTCTCGCCCCATTTACTATTCACCTCCAAGTAATACAGTATGTCCTATATCTCAACAGGAAAAGCAACAGACAGTAACCTTCAACGATCTACAAACATTTGCAGAAGCAGTTTGACAGTAATATTGCGTTCTTGGATTGTCTTGTAAAGAACGATAAAAGAGGACATTCTAGTTTTCTAAGACACATTTCTTGGAAGCAGACGGAGGAAAGGACAACCTTACAGGCAGCTGCAGTTTATAATGTGATACAAATCACAGCCCTTACATTAGTTATACCTTTAGGAATGAGGCACTACTGTTATTTACAGTGCAAACACTCACTCACTCACTCACTCACACACTCACTCACTCGCTTGGTGCAAATTCAGGTAATTAAAATCCACAGTTAAATTCAAAAGACTACTTCAGATCATTTAATGCAGTAATAATGTTTTTTCAGGATGGACTTCTAGAGATTAAAATAAATCTACATTTTCTAAGTGTATTAAAAAATAGACCACATTTCATGCTTACAGGTGACACTTCTAAGACTGATCATTAAAAACTAATATGATTTAAAATCTAAAAACAGAACTGACAATGACATTAACATTTTGACAATAAGTTATGGATAATTGCAAACTTAGCATACCACCAGTGTGTAAGACACACTGCGTCACCAAATATTCAAAGCAGGATTCTGCACCCAGTGGACTAGCAGAGACCGACAGGCCCCCCCTGAGTTGCTTCACCCAGTCAGGCCCAGTTTAGGACAACATGGACTGTCCGCCTGGATCAGCAGAGTCCACCCTCTTAAAGCTGAGTGTACCAGGATGAGTAAATCAGATTCACAACCAGGCCTGAGGTCTCACTAGTGAGCAGCCTGGGCTGCAGCTTCACTCTGATCCTGCTGCTCTCTCCTCTTCATCGCCTCGATCACCGCTATCTCCTTGGCCTCCTTCTTTTGGTTCCTAGCTTCAAACTGCAGCCTGGGAACACGCAAGACGACACGAATAAACTTGAGATAAAAACATAAAAATTGTAAAGAGTCCAAATCATCTATACAGAGAAATGAAATGCAGATGAAGATGATACGGAAGTGCCAGTTAAATTAAGAATGGGGAATCCCTCACCTGTTTTCGATGATCCTCTGGACAATGTCATCAGTGGTGAGATTGTTCCCACTATCGATGGTCCTGAATACCCCCCTCTTCTTAGGCTCCTGAGGGCAGAACACAAATGGTTACATCAAACTTACACAAGGCCAAAGTTCCCCAGTCATCCGCTGTGCATGATGACGTCCACCGTTAAACTAATTAGAGCGGCGTTAAAAAGACAGAATGGAGCAATAACACACACCACTGTGAAAATGTGAGATACTATGTGTTACACACAGACAGTTAAACACTATAGTGCCCCCCTGAGGCCTATCAGGAAAGTTCTGTAAAACCAGAATGGAGCAATAACACACATCATTCCTAAAGGTTTTGTCAGATTTTAACCAATAATGTGGACTCTGACTGGGTCTTGGGCAACAACTTAAAAATGCTCATTTTTGAGATTGAACTGCACTGACGATCTCTGTTGTGCCCCTACAGTGGTGGAATGAAAAGCCCAGTGCAGGCTGAAGACCCATCTTTTAAGACTAAACCTGTCACCCCTGCTAGCATTTAGTTATATCTAATTTCCTTATTCCAAAAAAAACCCCTAAGCATTTGAAAAGTGGCATTTAAAACTGACTTCTAGCTCTTGTTCCTATCAAGTTTGAATGCACTTATTGTAAGTCACTATGGACAAGAGCATCTACCACACTAATGTAATTTGACCTCAAATAACTTTGTGGTATTTGTCTGTATTATTTGTCCTCCACTTATATCTTTGTGTGTTTGTATAGGCTACAGAGACACACACTCAAAGCTGTCAGAGAAGTAAGTGATGTACGTATAAGAAGAAAATGGACCAGGTGAAGGCTTCAGAGTGACCAAAATCGCAGCACATAAGGCTGTTTGGAGGATTAATGCCTGCCATCACCAAAACACTGAAAACTTACAAAAGGCAAAGTGAGGATTGTGTATTCAATTCAATTACTTAATATTTTGAAAAATTAACTACTTGTCTCTTGTGACAATATTTGTTAACACTGATTTGTGGTTAAGGAATATTGGGAGTCCATTTTGTATTTTGTGGGCCAGCAGCATATTTTGACCCTAAAATAATCTCAAATATAAACATGTAACATACGAATGCAGTACATCGGTGTTGCTGCACTTTGATCAGAGACAAGAGGACCCTGTACTCACAGCGTAGGGGTCTGACCCATCCTTGTCTGGAAACACCTCCGTCTTGCCATGACACACCAGGTCCACCTGCACAGTAATACAAACACACCTGGTTAAACCACCCATCATGTGCAGAGATATAAATGACATTCTTGCAGTATGTAAGTTCATTATGTTCACTGAGAAATAACAGTTCTGTTCTGTCATTTCTCACAGTAACCATGCAGTTCCTTATTACTTTGTATATGAACTGGTGTCTACTCTCAGTTTTGCCAAGGTAAACCTGTTATTAACTTTAGGATTTTATCTATAGTCACACATTACTCATCTTTAGGTAGCAACAGTGTGCAAGTAGTGTGTCGACAAAATGAGCAAATTAGGTAAACATGGAGCAGCACTATTTTATTCATTGGTCTAAGGCTTTTCCAGCTGTGGATTACAATATTTGAAGAAAAAGGCTGTGATACTGATTTGTTAACTACCTACAGGGTATCTGACAGACCTTTATGTGTTCAAGTTTGACTGTTTTTCTTCTGATATTTCAACTGTCCACATGGGGGCGCCACATGGTTCAGTAGTGGGCCCTTGTTGTAAATTACAATGTCCATAAATTATCTTAGGGAGAATATTTCAAATGCAGCAACCATCCAGTGATCTATTGTTCTGGCCTACACTGTCAAGGATTTTTAGTAAGGATCTTTAATCTTTAAAGGAATGTACGTCTCTAAATCCAACACTGACAAAAGTTTACCCAGTATGTTATGAAACACTCTCCTTTAAATACTTTCCAGTACTTTCTAGTTCATACTGGAGGACAGCTTATTAAAACAGAGTTTTAACTCCAGGAACAAGTCCTGTTTTACATTTGTAGCCAGAAAAAGATGAGTACTGACATTTTTTTGCTGGTATATTTTGAAGATGAACTAATGCCTCCACCGTTTTACTGCATATGTTGTACCTCGCTTACAATTTTGAAACTCTTTGAAACTCACAAGCCACTGGCTGTGATTTACACAATCACTGTGTTTTCTATTAGAAAATGTGTTTTATTTACATAAACCACCAATGTCAAAATACAGCCGGCTGCTTGGTAAAAGAGCTCCCATGTGGGCAACTACATCTGCTTAGAATGAACTGCAAAAAAAGATGAAATTATGGACACTTGTCACCTTAAATGAACACAAAGTTACAGGCAGTGTGAGGACTGAAACGGGACAGTGCAATTGTTTTAAAGAATAGTTTGTGTAAAAGAATGAAGCTGCTATTTTGGACTCTCGAGTTTTCAAACTGAAAAAAGGGACTTTCCCAGTTAAATAAAGGTCTTAATAAGAAAAATTAAAAAAAACACATGATCAGACAAAGGCAACTCACCTTAAAATGATCCAGCAGGTCTTTGCCCACTGCATAGGGTGCACCAATCACCACCTCTGACACATACTATAGAGAGACAGGGAACAGGATAGCAAGACAAAAGACACAAGTCATGAGTTTATTTTTTTAATGAACTAATGAACTTTTCATGCCAGTGCTTCACATCAGTTTATTCTGTTTAAATGTTTAATAAGTTTAACAGACGAGCATTTTTTGGACACAAGACAGCTCCGGGGTGAAGGTGATTTACTGTTCACTGCGTAAATTCTGGCTAATTCTGTACCTCATCATCAGCCACTGAGTACAACTGATGGCGCAGCACAGCAATTTAGCGGTTTAAGGATTGTGTAACATGTTTGGTTTGTGTAATGTTCTCATAAGTTGGTTTAAATTCCCAACAAACACACACAGTGCAGATGGGGGCACAGAGACTCATTGTTCTATCTAGACTGATAGCTGACCAGCAGGAGTGGAGGGAACAGAGCCAAGTTCATCCTGCAACGCTGTGAGTATTCAGGCTAGAAATACATCCCACTGTGCTGAACATTTAAACATCTGTCTGTGTGTGTGTGTGTGTGTGTGTGTGTGTGTGTGTGTGTGAACTCACCCGGCAGGCCAGCACACTCAGCGTTCTCTCATGGATGTTCATGATTGGATAGTTCTTCCCCTTGTACCGATTCACTTCCTGAGGAGAAAGATACATTTCAGTCAAAAAGACAGAATACAGCAAGTTTAAAAGTAGCATGGGCTTACATTCCTAGACCACCAAAATTGCAAACAGTTCAGAGTGGCTTCTTTCTTGTCTAACCATAAAAGTCTGAGCTGCTCTTGTATTAATGTGTTTCAAATGTTTCTCTTGAAAACCGCTGACGCAGCAGGGAGGTGTGAATTTCTCACCCTTTTGTGAATGTTTTGCTGAGGTGTGTGTGAGTGTGTGTGTGAGTGCATGTCTGTAATTAGCCGTACCTGGTCAAAGTGCAGACCTACGATGACATAGGGCCTCTCCGCCTGCTTATAGACCATCTCTAAGAAGTCAACATGACCAATGTCTGCAAGGAGTTTGTAGTCAAGGCAACAACAACAGCATGCACCACAGAAATTATTTCTACCAGTGTTTATAGTTCAGTTCTGGTTATTTCTGCATGATAAGGATACGGAAGAGGTCGAATGCCCCGGCCACATAGATGATGGTGTCTCCGGGCTGAGGCTCCTTTCCTGAAGCAAACTGGATGATCTTCTGGGACGTCTGGAGGAACTGAGACACTCCTGTCCATGGACTGTGGCCTTTAGGACCCTTGAACACAACAAAAGACACAAGAATTACACTGAGAAAATGTAACATAGGCTAGGCAGTTTTCCACTTTGGGAATACTGTTCCACTGCTAAAAGATATCCTTTATAATCAGGATTCATTTACGTGACGAGGTTAGACTGAAATAAAACCCACGCTACTCACTTTTCCAAAGTTGTCTGTATGCTGCTGGTAATCTGGGTTATCCTGCAGAAATCATTAGAGAGGACAAGATGAGACCAACACCAAAACAAACAAACCATTGCTCATACACTAAATAATGAGTACACACACTAAGGGGGGGATTTATAGTTCTGCGTTAAGGGGTTACAGTGTAGCTATGAAGACTATGCACATAGGCACCGTAGCTGACATGCACCTCCTTTAACAATGTAACCACACGTCAGGACTAGCTCTATAAGTACATGCACAGCCAGCCATCGCTCTATATTAAAAAGTAAATGAAAGAATGTAAACACAGTTACTGTAGGGAATGTAATTAAAGCACAATACGGCCTGATCACATACGGCGGCATAAATAGCTGAAATCCGACACTGAACATTAAATAAAGACCTACTGCCGTAAACCCTCAGTTTAACTCACCATGTTGCTGTGATGGGCTTTGGTCATGAGAAGCATTCTTCCCACCAGGTCAGTGGTGGAGACGCCCTGTGTGCGTTTACATTCCCGGTAACGGCCTGCACGCTTCACCTCTTCGTATGTGTCCTTACCGTCTACCGTCAGCGTGATGTCATCTGATCAACATAAAAAAGGACATTAGTCCATCGTCACATCTAGAGGCTCGTTCATGACTCTGTTTCTGTGTGTTAAGGACAGGAAACAGTATTCAAAGAGCAGCCCTCTACTGGCTCACCTCCGTGCACACAGAAGTCACAGTTGTACTTGTCCAGAGTCTCCAGGGTGGTGACGTACGGCGCTCCTTCTACTATCTCATCCACCCACTTGATGGCCCGGACCATCTTGTAGCGTTCTTCCTGAGTGAAGACCGGAGGACCCTTGTGCTTGGAAATCTCAGCTTAGAGAGAGAGAGGGAGGTAATCTATTGTTAATTATTGGCACATCACTGACATCTGTATTAGAGCATCATCCAAAAGCACAGGGTGCACAATGGAGACTCATCTGATTACTTACACTATTACCCACAGTCATGGGCTTATTATTGTGTAACAAGCTAATTCCAAATTATATTATCAATAAAATACATATTATATCGCCTAGCACACTGAAAAGATGTGTTTCATGATGACAAATCAGTTTCCAGATCAATAAAGTAAAAATCATCTGGTTTAGTGATTGTTTCTGAAGAATGCAAATAATGTTAATTACTTAATAACATGTATCATCATACTGATAACTTAACATCAGAGCTTTTGCAAATGTATTTTCACCACAGAAACAGCTACTGCAGCAACACGAAGTAAGCTAGTTGCAAGCTAGTTAACGCCGAACGTAACTTTGCGCAAAAGATCGTCTTTTTAATCCGATGTCTGTGGTGTATGTGTTGGTGTCAGGCCATATGACCTCCTCATAAACGTGGATGTGTGCTTCCAACTTTGAGAAATCTATAGTAGGCTGTGTGAAGCGATCAGGACCACAAGTTTTTACCAGCATTTCCTATAACAAGCAACAGCAACTGGAAGTTAAGACACAAACCAGACATGAAACAAACAAGAAAATGGGTCAATACCACATAAGTTCAATAGTTAGTAATGGATAATGTAGATGGTGGTCATCACTTTCAACAGGTCTCCCTTTGCTTTACATCACTTGTTACACAGCTACCTTACAAATATGCAGGTCATCTGTCATACCTGTACCTTACTGTCATACTTTTACTTTACTGCCGTACTCTTCAATATATACCATTGTAATGCAGATCCTCTCACTGGAACGGTAACATCTCATTGACAGTGCCAAATAACCCATTATATATTTTTTCTTTATCCTTTCTTTTGTTTTTTTATTGTAAGTTCCCTTTTTTATGTTTCTTCTACCTGCTCTTATTATTCTTGTTTGCTTTGTCTTTCTTGTTGTCTGATGTTTATGATTATACTATATTAATTTTTTTTAATTGGGGGGGGGGGACTTTGTATATGGCCCTTTGACTTCATGAAGTGTAAAATCTTGATCTAAAATTCTTTTTACTAGCAAAGTAAACAGATCCTCAAGACTGCAGCCATATAAACATTTGTAGCTTGCATCTGTGTTCTACACTGTATTATAAAGATGATTTCAGGATATAAAAGTGTTTTGATTTCATTTGAAATAAACAATTGGACTTGATTGTAGAGTACCTGACTAGTCAGTCAGAACTGAGTATTCAATCAGTGTAATAACAGTTGATCAAAAATAAGTTTTACAGAAATATCCATATCAGAATGTGTGTACGTGTGTGGCAGTCTTACCATCTGTATGCACTCCAACTGTGAGGTAATCTCCCATGTTTTTGGCCTGCCGCAGCTGGTTGGAGTGACCGTAGTGCACCATGTCATAACTGTGGAGACAGAAAGAAGAGATGACAAGGTTGTCAGCATGGAAAACAATAGATACTGTTAGCGCTCAAACAAAACATTACACAGGACCAAACAGATATAAACAAACAGATAAACACACACAACTATAAGGGATGTGGCCTTAACAATTAGCACATTTATTGTCTTTTAAATGTCTTTCTAAGCCACCTTTGCAGGATAGCTTTGACTGGTCAGTTCAGCTTGCTTTATTGTTTAACATTAACTTATCTTATGGTGACCTTGTACAGTACGGCACACTGTGTGGCCTGTGCTGTGAAAATATGCTCTCTAAATCAAGCGGCTTATAGCCCAAAATACAGAATGACAGACCTTTCAGCATGGTGAGTGAAAATGATAAAGGTTACTGGGAGAAAGGTCATGATCAGAGACACTATGTGTACAATGTGCCCATGTTTATTTGCTTACTGCCATTCAGTAACTTGTGCAATGAATGTTTTGTACGGGCTTGCCTTTTTAAAAATGAAGTTAATGTGAGTACTCCTCCCTTATTGCAACACATTCAAAGTCTTAGTTGATGAATAATGAATAATGTCATTTTTAGTTATATTTATTTTAAGAAAATTCTCATCTCTGGGTTTCCTAGGATGTTGCTCAGTTCCAGTGAAGTTTGTTGAGGTTTTGATGGAAATGTGCTTTTGTTCAGCACCCTGCAGCTTCACATTCCTACACTTTCAAAACACTGGTATCTCAGGACTGTCTAGTTCAAACACAGGGTACCCAGGGTACACATAAAACTGTGTACATTATTATATGTAATAAATCATATTACACATCTACACTGGTGCTAATTCAAGATATCTCAAATAACATTTACCTAACATGACTGAAGTTAGTTTGGCCAATAAGTTATATTGATCTTCAATCTGACTACTCATAGTGGAACTGTCACTTTCCTTGTCCTCATTTCCCCAGTTGATCCAGGCATTCAAACCAGTCACATTTTATTTACAGCTCAATTTCTCTGACCTTTAGGCCTCTCTTTCACCATTCGATTAACACTTTCTCTATCTGTAAGTTATTTGCAACAGATCAGACCACTTTAACAGAAGAGCCCATCTGTCACTGTAGTTCCAGTGGGCAGACCTCTCCTCTATAATGACATTACCACGAGCTGCTAATCTGAATTCCCTTAACAATAATCCCCCATCCTCCCTCACCTCGCCTGGCCAGGATCAGTCAGACATATATGCTCCCAGTTGTAGATACATCTTTTTCAGAGGGTGTACATGCGGATCAGTGTTTGCCCTTTAATAATTTAGCAGTGACAACTTCATGACAGTTTAAGTGCTCCAAAAGAGACAAACAAAATATCTTTTACAGACTTGAAAAGGTCAACAAGTTTACACTTACTGTATATTTGTAAAATGGGTTAATAGATCGAATAATCAATAGACAATGTCTTTTGGATGCACCATCAGTGCTTGTCAATGAAGGCAGTAGTTATTAGATTGATGTGATGTGTCACACGATCTAGTTTCTCCTGGTTCAGTTAACATCTTCAAGTATTTTTTCTAAATACATTTGTTGTAGATGCCCTGACTATGTGTCACAGACCACCACGGTTCCCCTGAACCCGATAACTGGTACAAACTGCTGGGTATTAATTTGGGTTTTTGACACTTCATAGTCTCATAATATTTAATCTTTACCCTTTCCCCCATCTGCTCCTCTTTCTCTCCCTTGTCTTAAAATAGTTCATCTGTCATTAAGCACATACAATGCCTCAATAACACGTCCCCTTCTAACCCCCCAAAAATAGGGAACCCCTGCCCGCCTGAACAACATGCTCACTATGTTAGTTATTTATAAGCACCACATGAGATGGGCCATGTCAAACTCGCTATCAGCAACCCAGCTAGAAAGAATTTATGCACTGCACATTAGGAGGCAGTTGTCTCCTCAGCTGCAGCTAAGTCATGTGAGGATCATGGTCTTTCCCTCGTATTACAATGGTGTGACAGCAGAAAACCAACAACGAGATATGGCTGTCTGACTCATGTGTTGGCTCTGAGTGTTACAACTAACTCCCAGAATGCAGAGAAAATAAATGCCCTTGAGTAATCTCCAGATCATTTTTAAGTACTAACATTACACAAAACCTTTAGGCATCAAACTGTAAACACTGCCAAGACTTTACATCAGACAACCTTGGAGGTATTAACAGCAGGATTTCACATATGAGAGAGCAGAGTACAGGATTAGGTCTACAGACAGCAGACGTGGTTTTAACAAGAGCCTAACATTTCCTCTGGGTCAGCTGCAGGAAATTTAGATGCCTTTGCAACTAGCATGTCTAACATCGGTGCATGCAACATAACGCCTCACAGGTCCTTTCTAACCTTTAAATAACCATAGTTTCAGTTCTGTCTGGGTATCGTTTCATACACATACAAACACATTTCAAAATATTATTCATAACCTCAGCCTTACTGTGAGGTTATGAGGCTGTGGACAGAGAGGACCTTACCCCATGCCACTGTGCCATAAATACTGACAACAAGTATGTGACTGCAGCCTGTGTACTAGAGAAACATTACGCAGTTAGTTTTCTGAATGAAAACATTTTAGGAACTGGGGCTTTTCAGTCAAACACATTAACATTAATAACCGTGCTGCCTTTACAATCCCTGAATTATTTGGGTTGGGTTGATAAAGAAAATGAGAATAAATGTTTTTTGAATGAGAAAATAACAACAATTAGGTAAAGTAAAGTTAGCTATAACTAACACGGTATTTATGGATGATGAAATCATAGACATATATATATGTCTAAGGATGAAAAGGTTAAACTCCTGTTGCTAAGTTACTAACTGCTAACCTAAGTAGCCAGCTAGCATTAGCATGCTACCCCACCATTGGTTCCTTATATATATATATATAATGACCGCGTATATGAGAATGAACTGTGGAAAAGAGTTTAACAAACCGACACCGACAGTAAGTCAGACTCACCAGCCGTCACACCACAACCGGACGACGCGCTTCCTTTTCTCCGGGCTGCGCACCGAAGCGCCCGGCTTACTGCAACCAGCGTCATCCCGCTGGTCGTCGGTGGCGTGGTGACCGTTTTTGATCATCTCGACAGGTTTTGGCAAATCGCTTAGTGGTAGTACAAATGAAAAACAAGAAGCCAGAGAATGGAGGTGGTCAAACGTGGTTTCAAAGGACGACTTCTAGTCTCAGGGTCTCCAGGACTGAGAGACACCGACCGGCCAACACCTCCAGCACTACGTCACATCGAACGAATCCTCTCACGCTGACGTGCCGATTGCGTAATCGCCCCTGTCACGTGATCAGCTACAACCTATAAACAACCTGATACTGAACGCAACCAAGTACATTTGCTGAGGTACTGCTGTACTACTAATGTACACGTTTGAGTTACTTGTTGAGTATTTCTATTTTCTGCTACTGTATACATTTATTCCACTACACTGCCACTACAATAATTTGACAGCTCTGTTTAAGTTATATTGCAGATCAGGATTTTACAAACAAAACATATGATTGGTGTAAAATATATTTTGCATTGTTATAGATAAAAAAAAATATAATAATATAACTCTGACAGTGGTCATTGTGAGTACTTTTGAGTACATTTAAGTGATAATACTTTTGTACTTTTACTCAAGAAGAATCTCTTTGTTTTTATTAAATTATTTGTCCTGGATGATGGATTAATCTGGAATGCAGCACTTTAACTAGTAATAGAGTATTTCACATTGTGGTATTTCTACCTTTTATTTAGGAGTTTAATACTTCTTCCACCACTCATAAATTCAGCTGAAATTTAAGTTGCAGTAAAACAAGTCAACAAGTTTATTACTAAACACGTATGTCATATGCTTCAGTAATACTAGATATAGTAAGTCAAGTGTCTTACTATTCAGAGATATCTACTCACAAGTCATCTAGAGTATATACTACAAAAGGGAAATCTATTTTTAATTGAATACATTAAACATCTGATGCAAATAAAAACAATTCCAGGCACAAACCATTACCCCTTGCACAACTCAAAAAAGAAAAAAAGAAAAAACATGGCTAATGAAGGTAGCTAGAGTTTGTCAAGTCTATAAATCAGGTATACAATAATATTATTACTAATATGAATTCACTAGTTAAAGCAAGGGCCAGTACAATGAAAATACAGATCATCAAGACACACAATTTAAAATGAGGAACACTTTATTGTCTCACAAATATAGCATCTTTTTTGCAATATACAATGAAAACCAAGAGTCTTCACATCCAGTTTCACCACTGGTTTAAGTTTTAGGAATGCTGAACTCTAGCTTATCATGGCTAGTCTGGCCTTTCAGAACTTCTGACACTACGGTACAGGATGAGATTATTAATACTGGATCTTCCTGAGACAAATTAATAGAGACACATGTTTGGATGTGTCCAATCACTAAAGTAAACAGTAACTTAACATGATACAAACTACCAACTAATCAAATTTAAGTAAAAATTCAAACATCTGCTTTCCTTGTTACATTGCCGTAGACAAAGAAGTGACAGCAGCACGGTCTCTGCATCGTCTGCAGAAAAGTGGAGATAAAAATGTAAACATAGGCATATTCAACAACTTCAGTAAACCAATGTACAGCAGTAACTGTACTATGTGGCCTGCAAACCTGAGGATACGTGACAGCAGAGTGAAGGTCGACTGTGAGTCCAGGAAATAATTTAAGTAACTCAAAACACCTTTAAAATAAACATCAACACAAATAAGCCATGAAAAAAAAAAGGTACATTCAACAATGCAAGTTTTAAACATCTGAAAAAAGACTACAAAAATAACGTTTATTCTAAGCAACAAATGTAGAAAATGTTTGACCTCCTGGATCTTTTTAAATCTCTTCTCAGTAAAAACTGGCAGCACAGAAATCGAACATTGGTATGCTGCTGTTGTTCTACTGGCATTTGCCACTTATAAACACCGAGTCGCTTGTGTTCCACTGAAAGATACCACTTCCAATGAGCACATATACAGTAACTTACACTTCAGACACCAGTCACTCCATGGCCATTTACATCTGGCTGATGCTCAACATGCACATTTAACAGAGTTTAAAGTGACACCAAAAATCCTATCTTCTGATGATCATTCACCACCTGTAGGCTTCAACGGTGGCTGTTAAGACTTTATGCTGTTGAAAATACAAGTGTTTGTGATACACTGTGCTACAGAGGAATGGCAGAGAGATTGATAATGCTTCAGGAGTGTTTTCATAACTTTCTTTGGACTTTTTGATGCCTTTTCATCAAAACTTGTCACCACTGGTATCCATTGTGACTGACAGCCTATGTTGCGTGTCAACAAGGACATTTTTGTCCTACCTAATATTTAGCTCTACTAACACAGTTAGCTTAGCTGCCATTTAGGCAGAATAACCAAAGCCACGTTTAGATCTTGCTGTTATGAAAAATTTTATGTTGTATAAAATAATGTTCATGGTGCAAAGTGCCATTTTGAAATGGCAAATACTCAAACTTATTTTTCCCTTCACACACACTGCATTGACTAAATACTGCCAATGCATAACAGCACCCTAAACTTGAAAGTCCATCCTCATCATGGAACTGAATTTGATTTGATCACTCGAAGACACCGTATGTGTCTATAAAGTTCCCTTGATTATGCAGCTTTTTTCTTCTTCCTTCCTTTGCCGTAGCCTCGTCCAAACCAGCCGCCCTGCACAGCTGCGGCTTCTTCTACCTGCTCCCCAGGGTCAGGTGAACAGTCCTCTTGCCCATTAGGGGGAGCTATGACCTCACGAGTACAGCTGTTGACCTCTTCTGGCTGCAGAGCAGTGGCAAGACTGAAGATGGGGTCCTCCGCCCTGATGAGACGAAATGAGGGAAACTGAGCTTAGAGTCAAAAAGTTGGACTAATCTTTCTATTTTCTGTGTGTGTGTGTGTGTGTGTGTGTGTGTTCGACTATAGTGGGGATATTCCAAATCCAATGAATAATGCATTTGACAGTATCGGACCCTTTAAACTTTTAATATTACACAGATGTTTTACTATTATCTCTGAAAGAAATAGGAGACTTGCATGTTTGTATTCTTTGTTACTGGAACACTATTTGAAATGCAAATGATATGCTAATAAGGCCCATTTTGGGGGTTTTGTGTGTAATGTGTAATGTAATGTAATGTGTGTATATTGGGTGTAATTACTTCACATGGTCCTTACCTGTCATACACAGGAATCTGAATGCTCAGCTCCTCCATTAGGAGGCTCATGACATCATCACACTTGCCATGAATTTTCAGCGCAGCCAGATCATCTTTAGGTGTCCACTAGAACAAAAGCACAGCCACATCATCAGCCGCCGAGCAGCCAGAACTTCATTTGCTTCTGATTCAAATTCATTAGCATGTATACCTGGAGGTTGACAATGTAGAGTTTGGGCCTTTTGCCTGCTGGTCTGTTCATGCACCACAGACAAGCGTATTTCTTCAGCACCTAGAAGAGAAACGGAGCGCACAAGAGCGAAGTGAGTGCAATTACGTACGAATCATACAAAATATACACGTCAATGAATGTGTTTACGTGATATTCATATAAACCTGATTAAAATAAGACTCTGAAATTGCAATGTAACAAACCTTTTCAGATTACCAAATGCAGCTAAGAATATATGTCTGTGTATATATTACTTTTATTATATTCAGTATTTAGACTGTATTATGAGGAAAGGTGACTCTTAACTTATTCAGTGGGCTATGGTTAATAGCATGTAAAACAGAATATGAGTGAATTAGATCTGTTAACAGTCCATGTAAACAGCTAAATTAAAAGAACAGAATAAAGTCAATATTGTGATTATTACAATCCATAAACTGTACAATCTATGCTCGATTTACTGAAACACATTACATTTATACTGTGGTTTATAAAATCTACCTTAAGACTGGAGCCTAAGCAGAGGATGACATCCGCCATCTTGGCAGCCTCTGCAGCTCCCTTCCAGTTGAGAGGTTGCTCCAGGGTCCCACGTTCCCCAAAGTGCACTATGGTGTCCCTGAGTTCGCAACCACAGTGGCTGCACCTGCGGCCTGTCCCGTGTCGGTGCAGCGACGTCCGCTCCGTCACGTCAAATAAGCGCACGTACTCCCTGACCGGGGAACAGGAGGTACACACCTGGGGATAGGATTAAAAAAACATGTCAGGGTAAGTTACTTTCTTTGGAGCACAGTTTTCCAGTACGGCGTAAGATCCAAAAACAATCTGAGAAATGGTGTTTCTTGGCAATTTCCATGTACCAGCATTGTGTATCTGTATGTAGGGATATCCTGATGAGGTTTTATTTTGCTCTAATATTTATTCATTCCTTTTTTTCACAGCTTCCCAGTGTTACTTCCCTCTCTCTCTCTCTCGCCTGTAAGATTTTGCACATAAGAGACGTGATGCACCTAAAAATGTTGGTGAAACAGTCACAAACCCAAAGCAGCTCTGCTCGCTTTGCTCGTTGAAGCACGGTGTCATATCATTGATTAAAACTGCTGGATACGGTTCCTTTGTGTGTGGACTCTCACTTGAGGTACTCTCATTGCTGTGCAGTCTTTTCTCCCTGAGCCTTATGGGATGTTTTTGACAGCTTGTATACCCACAGCAAACAAAGCACAGAAGCGGATCATACTTTATAAAGCCGATACTGATCCATCAAAAAAACAAACAAACAAAAAAAAGGCGGCATCTTTTTCAGTGTTGAATCCAGCTGAGATGCTGCTTTTGGAGACAGCACTGCAAATTCTGTTGAAAACTATGTGAGGGCTGAGGAAGCTGAGGACATCACGTCTGTGTGTGAGTCAGTGACTGAGGATGTGTGTGTGTCTCACCTCAATAAACATGTTTCCATGAAGCTCAGACAGGGCATGTCTGGGTAGGCCGCTACGCAAGTGAAGTCCATCACAGTTTTGAGAAACAACATGCTTCACCTTTATAGACAAACACAAACAGTATGCATAAAGACCAGTATGCGTAAATACCAGTGGAACATCTTCTGGTTTAAGTTATCTCACATAGCTCAGGTCTCGCATACCAGCTTTTTCTTATGCAGCATCCTAATGCACATGTGTGTGAGGGTCGGCTCAGCTTTACTCAGGTCAGATGAACTGTTTGTAATGAGAAACAAGCAAGATAATTGCAGTTTGAGTTTAATTAATTTCAAAAGAAAATGCAGCCAATGTCATATCAGGGCAAAGATAACATTTCTCACCTGACTGTCCGTCCCTTCTGTAGCTGTGTCCACACCCCATTAGGGCCCCTGTAGTCTGGGATAGACGCTGCCTGAAAGGAAAGACATCATCAGTCCTGTGAACGTTTATAAAGGAAAAGGAAAATGAAGACGCAAAGTGTGGCGTACCGTACTGATACCGGCTCCGGTGTAAACCACCAGGTGTTTTGCTTGTTTGACTGCCACAGCAAGCTGCCTGACTTTACTTTTCAGCTCGTCAGCATCATCAAACACCTGCAGATATTACAGGAAAAATAAGATGTTTTTAAGTTTACGACCACGAACTTCTGCTGCATCAAGCAAAAACCGCAAGTTTTGTCATCCTGATTCGTGCCATTCCCTGATTCATTGTGCTTGCTCACAACAAGTACAAATACATATGGAAACAAACATGACATGATTTAATCACTGTGTGATCCAAGCAGCACCTCCTCCATTGTTTTTCTATGCAATCCACCAATTATGTTTTGATATTTCTTGTGGATCATTTTGGCCTGATGGTGGCGATAGAGGAAAGCTCACTCAAAAATAGGATTCATCCTCTGGGGACTGTGAATATATTCCTTCAATTTTTTTAAAGGTTTAAAATGTACTGAAATAAAATAGACTTTTTGTAAATGAATATTACTTTAACTGAATGCTTGCTGTGCTGGGGGAATAAATGGTGTTATAGGTCACTGGGGGCCTACAGTTCTTGCCCCGGGGAGTCCAAGGTAAATCAGGTCGTGTTCCTAACATTTGGTCAGTTTCGGAAAGTAACTAAGTTTGCTACTTTATACTTCCAATAAATTCTAGACGCAAATATTGTACCGTTTACTCCACTACATTTATCTGAGATGGTGATCAGCTTATAAAATATTATAGATTAACCTACTCTACAGAATTAAAATGATCTCAATTTCACCTATTGCAACATTGAAATGAAACTTACATGTTAAGGCACTAGTAATCAAACAATAA
Organism: Macquaria australasica; assembly: GCA_005408345.1. Lineage (NCBI taxonomy): Eukaryota > Metazoa > Chordata > Actinopteri > Centrarchiformes > Percichthyidae > Macquaria > Macquaria australasica. Next base: position 109,457 of record SEMN01000756.1, read on the forward strand.
TATCATATAAATAATAATAATATACCATCATGAAAGAGGTCATTCTGCATGATGAACACGTTTTCTGACTGCATTACTCTTCTTCTACTCAAGTAAAAGTTTGAATGCAGGACTTTTAATGTAATGTAGTATATTTCACAATTTTGTACATTTACTTTTCATATGGCTAGCAGGGCTTTATAGTCTAATGAAGACTGCTGAAGTGTTTTCATGTTATCTTTATAAGCTTGTCCTGGCTTTCACCACCTGATTCTGACGCACTGCAGGTGAAGCCCCACTACTAACCACCACCGGGCCCGACAGTCTCACCTCCTCCTGCTTCCTCTTGAGCACATTTCTGCGGACTTGTCTCTTGCAGAGCTCCTCCGCAGTTTCTCTGTGCAGCAGTAACACAGCGGTCTCCTCCTCCGACCGCTCAGCCTCCGGTTTCTTCAGGACTCGTCCAACCTTCAGACAGAAAAACCTGGTCAGACTCACCGGCTGCTACTTTAGCCAGCTAGCTAGCTGGAGAAACAGGCTTCAAATGTGCTGTCGCCTCGTCTTACCAGACTAAAGGTCTTCCTCTCGCTTTCTCGTTGCAGTATTTTGGCCTTTTCCAACGCCTTCCTCTCCGCCCGTGAAGAAACACCGGTGTCCGCCTCCTCTGCCATCCTGCTTCACATCAGCTGAGCAGTAGCTGTCTATTCAAAACACTGCTCATAGCACCAGCGAGCGAGCGACGACTGCCGGGGCGGAAGTTGTCCGTGTAAAGATGAGTAAACGGCCAGCAGCGCCCCCTGCTGCTGGGAGTCTGCACATGTTTTTCATCAAGGCTCAGCTTTCACAAACTCCACAGCAACTTTCAAGTGTTAAGAAACATTTATTACCAACCACATAGCAATAAATAACATATAAAACAGGTTTTAAAGTCCGTATAAGAATAAAAAATTGCAAAGGTTTACATGTTTTGGCTGACATGTGAAAATATTTAAGGCAACACTTGGGAGTAACACACTATTCAAACATTAGCGGTAACACTATGATCTGGAGCTGGATATTAACATTTCTATATAAGTGAGCACACTGCCTACAAAACTAATACTAACAGAGTACAATATGTGCTAATACATCTGGAGATTGTCTGTTTTTGGTAAAAAAAAAAAAAAACATTAACTAGGCACATCAATTTGAAGTGAATAATTCAATGTTGAAGTCCATCTACAAAGCAGATTTAACATTGGACAGCTGGAAAAACACTGACACCAGCTGAACTAATTGCCTGGTTAATAGACCCTCTTCAGAAAAGACATTTTGACACATTCCATAGCAGCATAAGCACAGGTGTAATAAATAACTTATCACGGCGGCATTCCAGCGAGGTGTTTTGGCTCCTGGGTCCTGGTATTGTGCATGCTGGCTCACGGGCACGGCTTACTACATGCTTACTTTTCAACTTGTCACTCGTTAAAACAAAACAATGTCCATTTGCAACCCCTTGTCACAGGTTGCATGTTGACGAGTTGTAAACAGTTAGCCAAAGAGTAATTTAAAAAACAACTAAAAAAAAAACAACTCACAAGAAAGTCTGAAAGGAAAAACTATAATTTGTGTTGCACACCCTGTATATATCTTTGCTGCTCTGTGCTAATCATCTCACAAGATCTACCTTGCGACGCCCAGGTTTGGAACCACTGGCTTACTGGAATATCCCAATGGAACGGAGCCATCAATGTTATTGTTATTCATTACACACCTGCTATGACATGTCATAATAACGTGAGTCATACACACATCATCTTACGGGTACAGTGCACAGAGCTTTAAAGGTCCAGCTAAAGGATGAAGTGTTTTGTTTTGGGCCAATTCAACATTTTTCCCACGTACATCTGCAACATTAGTACACTGAAGATGGAGAAAAATACTGGAAGCAGACTTAGTAAAGACGACTGTAGTGATGTTTCATCCCCACCTGAGCATCCACTCAACGTGAAACTACTCTGTAATCTGACTAAAAGTTACACCCTGGTTGTAGAGTGAAAAACATTTCACAGCACACCAGATATGAAATACAGTGATGCATTTGTCAGCAACAAGCATCACTTTACTTACTTTGTGTCAAATCTGGATTTTGGATTTAGAAACTCTCTAATGATTGGTTATTCAATACTCATGTAATCGCTAGAGGCCTTATTAGGAGTCCTCACTGGGGCCAATTAGGAAAGTGTCATCGGGGTCTAGAGGAGTAAGTAGTCTTGGGGACCCTCTGAGGATTTGCTCTGAACTGTCCTCGTTTGGTTTCCACCGGCTCGGCAGAGAATCCAGAGTTGTGTCCAGTCCTTGTCACAACTCCCCTGTGCCTTCCTGCTGCCTTTTTCTTGATCCTGGAGGGAAGAGAAGACTGGTTTTAGCCACTGACAAAGCTACAGCTTGTGAAAAAAAAATTAAATAAAAAGATTTTCTTAGCCTATGGTGCAAGATTTTCAGTTCATTAAAAAAAAGCTGCTGTCTGCGACAATACAGGAACAATTTTAATTGCATTCAAAAAATGAGAAAAATCCACTAACAAATCGTGTGCTGATTTTGAATGTTTTCACAGACTGGGTTCATACTGTATTGTGACTGTGGGATCTAAACATAAAGCATGTCTTCATCAGAGTTGAGGCACCGATTTGAGCTTCAAGTTGGCTGATGAAAAGATTCCTTCATCCTTTATTGTGACTGTATTTGAAGTAACTGTGTCCACATGTGACCTTATAAACGCACGCACAGACAGAAACACATCAGCTATACAGAGACTCAAAGAAAACAAAAGTAGAACTGATCCTCACTCACATCATTCCTCTCTTCCTCTCCAGTGATTTTTGTGTTGCAGCTGACAGAGAACTCTTTCCTCTGGGATGTCCTGTGTGCCCACTCTACACAAGCAAAAACACATATGTACAGAATAGATTAGTCTTTGCACTACCCACTTGGTATATTATAAAACTCTGTCTAACGTGTATCAACAGAAAGGAAATGTACACTGAAACAGTACAGAATCCATATTTCAGTCCTTTCTGCCTACTCCAAGAAATTAGATCAACATAAGTACTGCACAGGAAATAATAAAGTAAGTATCCACCAGGCTCATCATGAAGCAGTGCGACATGCCCTGATAGGTCGGAACAGCACTAAAAGCATAATGGTATTTTAAATTTGAATAATTAGAACAGGATCAGAACAGATGTAATTCTAACAGATGTACAGCGGGTTAAATAAGTATTGAACACATCACCATTTTTCTCAGTAAATATATTTCTAAAGGTGCTATTGACATGACATTTTCACCAGATGTTGGTAACAACCCAAGTAATCCATACATACAAAGAAACCAAAACAAATAACTTCAGAAATTAAGTTATGTGTAATAAAATGTAATGACAGGGAAAAAGTATTGAACACGCTTACTGAAAATGTAATACTTTGTACAAAAGCCTTTGTTGGTAATGACAGCTTCAAGACGCCCCCTGTATGGAGAAACTAGTCGCATGCATTGCTTAGGTGTGATTTTGGCCCATTCTTCCACACAAACAGTCTTCAAATCTTGGAGGTTCCCGGGGCCTCTTCTATGAACTCTGATCTTTAGTTCTTTCCATAGATTTTCAATTGGATTCAAGTCAGGTGATTGGCTGGGCCATTCTAGCAGCTTTATTTTCTTTCTCTGAAACCAACCAAGAGTGTCCTTGGCTGTGTGTTTGGGATCATTGTCTTGCTGAAATGTCCACCCTCGTTTCATCTTCAGCATCCTGGTAGATGGCAGCAGATTTTTATCAAGAATGTCTCGGTACATTTTTCCATTCATCCTTCCTTCAATTATATGAAGTATGCCAGTACCGTATGCTGAAAAACAGCCCCACACCATGATGTTCCCACCTCCAAACTTCACTGTTGGTATGGTGTTTTTGGGGTGATGTGCAGTGCCATTTGTCCTCCAAACATGGTGTGTATTATGGCATCCAAAGAGTTCAATTTTGGTCTCATCTGACCAGACTATATTCTCCCAGTATTTCACAGGCTTGTCCAAATATTGTGCAGCAAACTTTAAATGAGCTTCAACATGCTTTCTTCAGCAATGGAGTCTTGCGTGGTGAACGTGCATACAGGCCATGGTGGTTGAGTGCATTACTTATTGTTTTCTTTGAAACAATTGTACCTGCTAATTCCAGGTCTTTCTGAAGCTCTCCATAAGTGGTCCTTGGCTCTTGGACAACTCTTCTGATTATTCTTTTCACTCCTCTGTCAGAAATCTTGCGAGGAGCACCTGGTTAATTTGCACTGACAAGGGGCAGGATTGCTTTCTAATTACTGATAGATTTCAGCTGGTGTCCTGGCTTTCCATGCCTTTTTGCACCTCCCTTTCTTCATGTGTTCAATACTTTTTCCCTGTGTCATTTCACATTATTACACATAACTTAATTTATGGACATCTATGGTTTGATTTCTTTGCATGTGTGGATTGCATGGGTTGTTGCTGACATTTGGTGAAAATTTCATTACAATAGCCCCATTACAAATATATTTACTGAGAAAAATGGTGATGTGTTCAGTACTTATTTTACCTGCTGTATTTCTGACTAGTGTTTAGTTTTGACCCAGTGGTGCACAATCACAATGTTTTGCACTGGGCTGGGTTTCAAACAGTCAGCACGTACTGTACCACTACAGGACTTTCCCCATATATCATTCTGCTATTGTCTTTTTTTTATTTTTAGCATTATTTGTAATTGCTTCACTATCTATAGTGAGAAACCAAAACTTCTCCAATGTATATGATTTTTTCAGCTCGCACAGAAGCTTCTGAAAAGGTTACCCATTGTCTGAGCTCTCTCTCCCTGGCCAGCTCTCTGTCCCAGCTGATCAGCTGCATCCTCTCTCCGACTGCCAGGCTGAAGAATATATCGTTGACCTCGTAACGTGCAGCGCGCAGCTGGAGGGGGAAACAATTACAGAGCAGACGATGGCTTGAATGAATGCGTGTAATCACAGTATCTGTTGTGGTAACTGCTAATGGGGGGAATAATTGCTCAGCTGGCAGTGTAAAAGAGAAGAGGAGAGAGGTCAACAGATGTTTACAGCACGTGTTTGCTTTAATACCTGCAGAGTGACTCTCTGCTGCAACAAAAGGTCTTGTCTGCTACAGAAGTCTCCTCTGCCAGGACTCTGCTGCTGGACGGCCTGCAGGAACTGCTGTGTGTCCTAGATGTCCAAACAAACACACACACACAGCTGTAATCTGTATACAAACTGTTTTTGTTAATTTTTTGAAAATAAGAGGCAGACGTGACACTGTTGTCTCTACTCACCCTGATGGTGCGCACCAGCTGCGCCACTCTCTCAGTCTTTAGCAGCCTGCGAGTTAGAAAACCTTTCACAGCTGCTGCCAGCAGGGGGCGGTAGCGCTCTGGGAGTGGGCTGGAGGGCTGAGGAAGAGGAGGAAGAAGGGAGAACCAGTGATGAGAGGGGTGAATAATGAGGACCAGAGGGGAAGAGAGAGGAGAATGCTAATTCCATCAATGACAACCAATTAATTTCCCGCGCAGATTCTCAAGGTCTTCTGGTTGGCATCTGTTTAGCGCATCAGCGCAGGTGGACTCATCATTATAATAGGGAATAATAAGCAGAATTATAAGCAGCTGATGTGCTGTCACTCACTTGTTGATTCTAAAGCTGTTGCCTTAAAGGGACATGTTTGTTAAACAACTGTAGTCTAAGTGAAGCTGAGCAGCTATACTTGAATGCATATTAGACAGCAATAACAGATGATAGAGGTTACTGATTAAGACATCAAAGGGGGACGTATCAGTTTCACATGAGTGTGTCAGCTAACTGGTGGTGAATATAAATCTTGTGAGTACAAGGATAAGAAGGACAAGCGTTTCGCATCACTGACATTAGTGAACAAATGTGATGATAATACCTGAGAGAGGGTAGAGAAGGTCAGCGTGTCCCCAAGACGTGAGCTTGACATGGAGCAAGGGAAGGACACGCTCTGGAGGACATGGTAACGCGCTGCCAACGCCTGAGAGAGAGACAGACAGAGAGACAGACAGGAGAAAGATATAAGGGTGGAGGCCAGAATAAGAGGAGAAAGTGCATGTGTGTGTGCAGACACGCATGCGTGCATTTGGGAGCAGGCAAGGTTGGAAAATATTGAATTGGAAAGGACAGCAAATGAGGCAGGAGGAAGAAATTAATTGAGGGCAGAGAGAAAGAGACAGAAGGGGAGAGATGGGGCAGCGGGGCATGAGGGATGAGATGAGAGAGGGAGCAGAGGAGGAGGAGAGGGATGATCGGGATGATGAGACAGGAGAGATGGAGAAATTAATACGGCCAGAGAATAAAAAACGATGTTGGAGTAGGTATGAGAGAAAACAAAGAGAGGGATGCGAGGAGAGGGAAAAAAAGAGGGGAAGGAGAAGGGACCATTAGCGGTGGCACTCGGCGGGACGATCTGGCACTTAACCACAGACGCTCATGAATTAAACAAATTATCCTTTCCTTTTCTGTGTCAATTCCCTCGGTCCCCTCCTCCCTCTACCAGAAAGTCCAGCCAGCTCGCTCTCTCATCACATCACAAATGATAGAAGGACAGAGGGGAGTCGAAAAGAAGTCTTTTTATTAAACTGCTCATGTTAATTATATTGTTGTTAAAGATACATAAATTAAACAGAGACTGTGATTAGTAGGGCAAGGACACTGGCCAAGAACAAATACAGACACACAAGCAGAAGAAACAGGAACTGGTTGCCAGAGAACAGCAGGCGTCCTTGAAGTCTTGCATGGGTGCGCACGCGCACGCACACACACACATACACACACGAAACAGGCGACCATGCCAGCCCGCCTCTTAGGGATGTAATGAAACATTTATGGTAGAATCCCTGTGTGTGTTTTTTTTACTGGGGAGAGTCTGAAGGTCTCTTGTAATGAGCAGATGTCTGTAGTCTGCACACGACCCCGGTCTCCAGAAGCACACTCTAACAGGTAGGGCCACAACGTGTGTGTGTGTGTGTGTGTGTGTGCCCACATATGGAACAGTGCCAGAGCCTTTCAAAGGTTTGCTTCTAGTTTCAAAAGAACATTTAGGGTCAATGTTATATCACAGCTTAGTGAATTGGTTAGAAACTCTCATCTCTCGTTTTAAAAAGAAGGAAGCATTAATTCTTAATTTCTCATAGGTGACTTTGGGTGGCAGAGTGAATTATGGTTGCTGTACAGGAATTACGTAGTGCTAGATCTGTACAGCAATATATGATGCAATTTAATGCAAGAAGCAGGCCAATGGGATGGAGGAAATATCAGTATGGCTGTGTTTGGACCACATTTGGAGTTATAATAAATATCTGGTAGTTTTAGTGTTTTAGAAATGTGCCAGTTTTGGTTTTCTTTCATTTCTTGTGGTTTCTTTATTACTGTTTTGATGCTCAAGGGAAGGGACTTGCATGACAAGTCAAGAGAAAACGTAAAGGGCACAGCTTCAATGTTCTATATTTTTCTTACTGTCAACAAATCCCATGGGGCTCCCCTGTAACGCTACTATAACAGGAGTAAATAGTACCACAGGGTTTCTGAAGTGTTTATCAAATTAAATTTAAGACATTTTAAGACCTTTTCAATACCAAATAGAATGCAATTTAATACCTTTTTCACGGTCATACCAGTCAAAGAATGACAGAAAACCAGTAGGGACAATAAGGCCTACAATTATTTATTAAGTACATGAAGTTATTGACATTTTTGTCAGTACTTCCAAGTTGTATACAACAATAATTCCTAATGATATGATTAATCAATTAAGGTGACATGGACCCAGGTAAGCAGGAAAATAAAATTAAATAAAAAAAAAATTAATTAAAAATTAACTTAGGTTTTTGCCAAAATCAACACTTGCCAATTATGAGTCGATGAGCTTCCTAGCTACTGTAGCTAGCAGTAGTAACAGGGTTTGCTACAGGTCTGATGGTGCTTACTCAAACTCCATGAAAACGATTAAACAGCTTCCTGCAGCACAATCCACTGTTGCACTTGTAGCTTATATGTGTTTAACTTCTACCGACAGCCACACACAATAAAAATCTATATCTCATGTTAATGTCTATGGCAAGCAAGAAAAACTATTCAAGACCTTTAAAATTAAATTTAAGACTTAACACCACCTAAGGAGAGAAGTGAATTCAATGCTTTTTAAGACTTTTTGAGACCTGCAGATACCGTGAATTTCAGCCACAGATTTGGTGCGCTTGTAAGACTTTGTGTTTCCAGACCTACATCAGCTAGATAAGCTATATTAGGCTTTGGCTAAACAGGCAGTACTTCAGTGGTTTTGGTCTTTTCATGGTATTTAATGACAATATAAAAAAATAATAATCGCCACACTTATCCTTTAACAGTCAACAATCAAAATGCAAGTGAAATTAAATTTATAACATGTTTGAGCTCTCATACAATAGAAAAAAAGTTAAAATACCATTAACCAAGCCTGTTTATTCTCGCTGCACATTGGCCTTATGACAAAAGAGAAAGGGGCAACATGTTTGATGTCAACCAGGTTTGTGTCATATTCTAATTTCCTTCTGCAAGGCTGTCTTGGAAGCCGTTCTGAGTACAGTACATACCTAAAATATACAAGAATGTTTTGCACATAGCCTGAAGAGGTTGAGATTACACTTGTATTATCAGATAAAGGTCCAAAAAAGCAGCAATAGACACATGCCAGCTAGTTTTTGGCTCCACACATCTCAATTTAAACATTTCTTTAGTTTCAGGTCTGTCACATTAATAACATCTAATTATTCACACAACAATACCAATAATCTCTCCCCATTGTCTCACCTGCAGCAGTTCTTCCTGTTGTCTCCTGTGCTCATCTTGCAGGGCTCTGACCTGAGCGGCGTGGGCCTGTTTCAGTTGCTCCTGCTTGTCTGTTTGACTGCCATGGCCTTCGTGCCGCCGCACTGCAGCTAAAGGCAGTAAATATGACAATATGTGGTCACATAATGTATGAATAAAAACTGTTGGCAAGGCAAAATCTGGACTAATACAGCAGAAGGTCCCGCCAATAGGTTTATAACCATGAGTCATGGAGGGCAAGGAGTATGCAGGTTTTTGGCTCTCGATCCAAATCCAAGCCCTACACTGTTTGTATTAGATAATACCAAGTCTGTTGCGATTTATTTTCTAAGCATTTATTAATATATTTATTTGCTATTTTTATGTATTTCTTCCTATATAACAGAGCTATACAGTGCACACTTTGCTTAAAGTAGGCCTAAAACAAAGAACATACAAATGGACTTAATGCTCCCAATATGCTATAGATCAATAAAAAAAATGATCAGTGCTGATCCTGAAGACCAGCTAAAGGCATTCATACTGTTGGTTTTCACTTTCTAAATCTCTATGCACCCCAGTAGCAATGCTGTTTTGTACATGCACATTTTGGCTCATATTTGACATCCCTGTCCCACTACCGTCCTGGTTTTACCTCGAGGAGTGCTGGAGCTATGTCTGACCGCAGAGCCTGCTCCTCTGCTGGCATCTGCACTCCTGTCCTGTGTCTCCTCTGTCACGTGCATGAGCAGTCTCCGTTTGACCTTGGATACGCCGCCCTGACCTTCACCCCCACTCTCTGGGGTCATATGTTTCTCCTGAACAAGATGACCTTTTGAGCCCAAGTCGGACCCTGACCCTTCGAGGAGCCACAGGCCAGACGGTGCGTCCACGTTGTACGACTGGTTGAGGGATGGCGAGTGGGGAGAGTTGTGACCTTCTGCAGCTGTCTCATTCTGTCTGTCCGCTGGGTGGTTGCTGGCATCCGAAAGCACAGAGGCGTTACGTGGAGCTGTGGTTTCTGATGGAACATTTCTGAATACGTCGGGAATTCGCAGCCGCTGAGCAACAGACAGGATACATTTAGCTGGGGGCTGCTGCTTTCTACATCCCCCATGCTGTCCATAACTCTTTGTAAGTCCTTCTTTACACGTTCCTTTTTCCTTTCCTCTCTCTGTAGCTAAGGTTTTGACTAGCCTGAGCTCTCTCAAGTTGACTGCCTCGGTTGCATTTACTATGAGAGGAACACCGTCAGTGTCACTGATGCTTGGTTCAGGTCCTGTATCTTCATGCATGCTCTTGAAATTGTCTAATAATTGTCTTCTCGGCCGCTCCATGTACCTTTGGTCTTGTTCTGCATCATTGCTATCATCATCATCATCATCCCTCAGTTCGTCCTCCCAGAAGTCACAATCACGTTGACGAAGCTGCATCTGTTGCTCATTTTGAATTTTCTTGACGGCTTCAAAACTGAACCCACTTTGCGTGTTGCTCTCAGTTCCACTGTTCTCCAGGTGTTCTGTCAGTGTGGACTCCAGATCCGAGATCAGTACTTTCAGACCGGACAGGCTGGACTCAAGCTGCTCTATCTGCTGTGAACTCTTGGCTGAAATGCTTGTTACAGCACCTTCAACCATGAGACTCACAGTGGAAGGAACTGCTGGGGGACTGTTTTGATGTTCCAGATTAACTTCTTCAATCAAACCAGTATTGACTTTTGAGGTCTCAGCCCCATCAACAGCTTCTCCATCTTGGATACTGCCTTTGCTTTTGCAGTGAACAGGACTCCTACAGAAATTAGGGGCTGGGATAGTGTGATATTTCCCTGCTCCTTTATATAAAGCTGTGGGACAGGTAGTCAAGTAAAAGGCTTCCTGAACAGGTGAGGTTTCTGTTAACATGGGCTGTTGCTGGGGGAGGGTGCTGACCTGTTTAGGCTCTGTTATGACCTCTTGTGAAATGTTCATCTTGTTATTTTTGAGGATTGTTTCTTCCTCAACACTAGTCATGTCTTTAGTATTTCCATCTCCTGTTAAATGTGTGCTTTCAGATTTAAAGTTTGCCTTTTCCCCAAAAAACTCACACGCAATCGTCCTCATATTTTTCCAGGGTTTCTTTGGTGACGTTTCCACCGGCAAGATAAAAGTGCCTATCCTCTCTTTAGGTTTCTTCCCCTCTGCAGGCACAGTGCCTTTGTAAGGGAACTCGTCATTTTCCTTATCAGAGAGGCTCTGCTCCTCCGCCCTTGCTTTTGGCTGTTCTTGGGTCCTCTCCTGGATTTTAGTGTTTTTGGCTTGGTTCCTAAGCATCCGCTGGCGGCGCCGATACTCCTGAGATTTCTTCAGCAAGGCCTGGAGGCTCAGACGATAAGGCTCCTCGGATGGCTTTGCTTCGTCTACATGGTTGTCTGCTGGTTCTGTTTCTGTGGAGTCGTGCTTAATCTGTGGTTCTGTTGTTGGACAGTGATAGGTGCTTAATGTCTGCGATAACTTTGGGTTGTCTGAAAAGCCACTGTTTTCCGATGAAGAGACTGGGCCCTCAATTCTGTCCAAATTGAGATCTTTGTCAAGGTCACGCACTGTAGTAAAGGGAAGGTTATCTTCACCCTCTGTGCTGTCCACATGACTGCTCTCAGATTCCTCCACTGGTAAGTGATCATATGTGACTGAATCCCCCTGGAGTGAGGAGCAACAAATGTCTCTTACTTCTATAAAGTCATTACAAAAGGATGATTCCAGTCCACTCCTCTCCAGTTCCTCTCCATCTATGGGAGGGTGGCTAATAATATCTGGCATCTTGGCGATTGTGTTTGAGGTGTTGTGAAGGAAAAAGCCACCCATATTATAAGCTCCCGCTAAGGAGCCAAAGCCATGGCTCTCTCTTCCTGCACCAATCCTTCCAGAGACACTGGTGGTGTTTTCAACAGTCTCGTATGTCACATAACCTGAGGACTGGTGGCTCGCACCATTAAGGGAACTTGGCTCTGATCCATGTTGGCTGTTAGGTTGGTCAATGATAAGGCATCCCTCCTGGTGACTTTGCTGAGGTGTGACATTAGAGGCAAAAAAGGCACTATACGTAGTTGATGTCAACGGAGGAAGAGAAACACCATCCTTTTCTTTCCCTTCTGGTGGAGGGGAGAGCAGAAGACTACCCTTTATTCCTATGAAAAAATTGCTCTGCGACACTGATCCACCCCTGGTGTTATGGGAATATGAAGATTTTATGTTAATCTCTGACTCTTGAAGCAACTCCTCCAGTGTTGGCGTCTTCCTCAGCTGCAATTCACGAGAGAAAACAATAACAAATATTAAGACAGCAGAGAAAATGAATTTCCTCATTTGATTAAAACTAATCATGAAAGAAAATAATGTTTGACAGTGACTCTATTCATTCAAAAGAATAGGACTAAGCACTCCAAGTTATCCTTAAGCAGTTAATACAAATATAGGAACATTTTAGGCTTGACAAGAGGTCAGCTGAAAAGTCAGGACCTATATTACCTGAACACTGTGTAGGATAGTTTGCACGTAGGCCATTCTTGCGTCATCCTTTAACTTTCTGTGGACAGCAGCTTTCTCCGCTGCATCTCTGTGTCGCTGCATCTCCTCTCTCTGTTCCCCTGACAGCTGTTGTCAACAGAAAGCAGACACGTGTCATGCGCATTTAATAACAGGGCTGGCACTAATGACTATATTCATGATCTATAAAATGTCCAGAAGTAGTGAAAAATGTCCACTACTCAGTCCCAGAGCCCAGGTGACTTCTTAAAATTACTTGTTTTGTCAGAGTCAAAAACCCAAATAGCGTTATACTAAATGTACAATGACATAGAACAGGTCAAAGCAGCAAACCTAACATCTGACAAGCTGGAAGAATGTGTGACATTTTTGCTAAATAACTTCTGCGAATAATGAATTATCAGCACCAACAGTTACTCCACAAATACTACTAGTTACACCACGACAGCACAGTACAACTATCTATACAGAGAGACAGCAAAGTGCCACAGCCTGCAATGGGGTTTTTAGTGCGTCTGCATCTTGTTAGCTAAGATTAAAAACCTCAATCATGATGATTTTAAGAGAAATATCATAAAACTGAGCTCATACCAGGGGAGGGAGGATGGGTTGTCCATAGAAGCGGATGAGAGAGGGTGCAGGGGAAGGTTTGTCGTGTTCCTCCTCACTTTTCCTCAGATGGGAGAGACAATGCTGCACAAACGTGTCGTAGTCCTCCATCAAGTTGCATCAGGACACGGCAGGTAGTAACGTTTGATAGTTTAAGGGCTAACTAACGCTAATGTGTTCACGTTATCTCGTTGTTTTTGATAACGTTAGCTGCTGAGCTGTAACCCTAGCTAGCTAGCTAACGTGTGCTAGCTGTGGTCGGTCTGTTTCGCGTGTAATACCAAACTGCCGGTAGTTAATAGCTATTATTAGAAGACGTAAGAGAAGCAGAAGTATAGCAGCTCTGCAGTGTTACTTCTGATAAAAACAGCGACAGAATAAAGTCTAGCAAGCTACCAAACATAAAACCCCCACCAGAATGGGTCAATGTTTACATTTTTACGCGCCTCTCCTCCCGGAGCAACAGACGGTGACGGTTTGGAAACCGCCGAAGCGCTGTGAAAACCCGGAGTGGACTCCCAGCACGGACACTGATTTACCTAATTAAACAGCGGATATACCAGTTTAAAACACAACACACAATTGTAATTCACAAAGAATCATATCACGTTGATTAAACAAATAAAACCTCATCCTCTTTGTCAACGGTATTGCCGCCAAGCTTGTAGTAATAACGCTAGAAATGCCATGGCGCTCCATGTTTTGACAGGATCCAAACCTGTTCGAGACGAAGGGAGCGGATGATAACTTGATACTGCCACCTACAGACTTTTAATAATACTGACGATAGAGTAGCAGGCTAGAACTTGTGCAGTCCTTTTCAGCCTTGAGTTTTGGCCTCTTGGCACCACACACATTTAGTGTAAAATAATTAATCATATGTCATTTTAAATATGTATATCCCATGTTCTCTTTATCTTTCAAACCATAATTTCCTCTCAAAATTATTGTTTTGTATTGTATTTATTTATTTGGTGATTGATTGGCTCCTGACTTGTATTACTGGCACAGTGTCCACTACTTCAAACCCACATAGACATATGATAAGCTTTGTTCATTTCAAATTGAATCTAGGACTTTCCATTTGAAACAAGAGCATACAGTAAAGATTTTAGGCTCAGGCTGTTGTTTGAAATGAGTGCAAGTCGGTGCATCCCAATAGACCTTTTTTCGCAGCAGAAAAAGCACAGGTGAAACCAATAGCATTAGTGGCGGCTCTACTGCAATGCAGCAATTAACAATGTTATTAGTTACACCTGTGTTTGACAAGTCAAAATGTTTGCCGTGAAAAAGGTCTGTATGCTGTCTTTCTTCTGAATTGTGACGCACACTGTATTTACAAAGATACAAAGGCATTCTGTCTACATAGACATACTACATCAGAAATAAATATATTAAATTTAAAAATGTTCTGTCCATTCAGAATTATATGGGCTTTCCCCCTTCCTTACTTTTTTAAATACAACAACAGCACAAAGGTTTATATTCTGGCTGTAAAAAATGTTTTCAAGGGTAACTGATTCATGCTTTATATTTTCATGCATAGGCATGAGGACACTTTTTCAAAAAAAATTGTTGATTAATGGAATGTGACTGATTAAAATCTGTATAAGACTGGGGAGATGCGGTAGTTTGTTTCATTCAGTGTATCTATGACTTAGCGAACAGGATACCTGAGCAACATCTACAATTACTGTGTAATGCAGTGCAATTGCAAAACTGTATATTTGTATTAAAGAGATTTCTTGGGGGGAAAAAAGAAACACAATATGGCTATGATAATGACAATAATTAAGATAAACAACCTAAGTGGCTGTCTTTATTAACTAGAAGGAATTTTATTAACTTGCTAAATTGTATTTAAATGCATCCTATATCTGCTTAAAATACCCTCTCATTATTACATCACTTTTAGCTCAGCACCCTGTTAATAACAATAATAATATACTAAAAAACTACAAATGCTAAAAACTATTATTCTGATATTCCTTAATTACACAAGACACACAAAAGCTGTTCCATTTCAAAACAAGTTTATTGGTCATATACAAAATAAAGTAAGCTGTTTATCAACAAACATACAGTATATACATCAATAAATTAAAAGATGCATCAGACCGATGATGAAACAGTTAATTTCATGATTTACCAATACCTTGTCATCATCACTTACGTATCTACAAATTGCAAAAGAAAAGTACAATAATTTAGTTGAAGATAAATACTTACAAAGACTGTCACATTTTAAGTATTTTCCCATAGAAAGTACTGTTGTAGAATAATTTATTACACCCCATACAGAAATATTACAAAACACAGAATTCTCTATTACAAGGGCTTTTCTGAATAGGCGGTGCCATATTCACAGAAACTCACCACTTTTCTATAGCTTCAAACTGACCATTATATACTTTTAGAAACACAAACACATCCCGGCTCTCGAGTAACCTGGCCGAATGCTCGCCACAAGACACACATGGAAAGAAATGTTATTAGGGGTCAAATTAGAGAGGGAGAAAAAAAAAAAAAAAAAGTTAATGTGATGTGATAGCTGAACTCTGGGGAGGAATTTCATGTTAGAAGCTGTACAACTGATAAGGGCAGGGGCAGCAGAGAGAGTAAGAGAGTGCAGCAGATAAGGGGGGGTAACATTGGAGGCAAAGCAAACATTATTATTGATGAAAACACCAAACAAACGATCAAAGGAATCCTTGGTTCATTTGCTCTCATCGATCGGCATTGGAGGTGGGTGGAAGGGCTTTTAGAGTCCGGTGGCGTGATTCACTAGACAGGAAAGCAACTGAGTGACTACATACTGATTGGCCAAGCAGCAAGATAAGTAGTTAATGATTTGCATCTTCTAGAAGAATCGGATGTTTTGAAGAAGGGCTTGGAAGCCTGCTGAGTTAACTCGCTGACACTTTGTAAAAAGGGATAGGATAAGTGCAGTGGGAAATGGTTACGAGCTTTATCAGATGTGTCTCCACCACTCCTTTCAGCCTCTGTAAAATATTTATAGACGTGGTTTAGGAGCAGTTGCTTGGGTTTGTGATGAAATGCCTTTTTCATAAGGAGGGTATGACCCCTGTACAGGCAACGGGAAATAAGGTCAGCATGTCTTACAAGCTCATAAACTCTGTTATGAAAAACCACCAAGCTGCCCTGTCTGACAATTGCTAAAGGTCAGTGTTGTCAGCTGATCATGTCTGCTGAGTGAGAATTAGGAAGAAACATCTGTAATGTTTCACCTCATTTGTTTAGAGACCTGACACCCAACACACTGGAGAAACACTACAACCACAAGATATATAAGTCTGGAAGACAAAAGTAATGATATTCCTCAGTGCAACTGCAGGCTTTGAATGACAGCTACAGTATATTTTGCATTTTGTCCTCTTGTCAATTGGAAATGGATAAAACATAATGGATGATTTAATGTTTTCACAGTTAATTGTTAAGTGACATTGAAAAAGCAACACATAAGCCAGATTTAACCAAAGACAAACTGGCGCTGACATTTATAACCAAGTACAAACTGCTCACTACTCTGTATATAAGCTCTT
Organism: Macquaria australasica; assembly: GCA_005408345.1. Classification (NCBI taxonomy): domain Eukaryota; kingdom Metazoa; phylum Chordata; class Actinopteri; order Centrarchiformes; family Percichthyidae; genus Macquaria; species Macquaria australasica. The sequence continues at coordinate 125,997 of SEMN01000756.1, forward strand.
TCACCTTGTCACATCACACTGTACCTGCAATTATAAAACAGACAACTTGACACAACGGCTACGATAGCATCGCTGCTCCTGTGTGGCAGGAGGTCTAATTTTGCTCTTCACAGTTTGCATAATTAGAGCAGCCACCATGTTAACACATTAATGTGTACACAGTATGCATCCTTTTCAAACAATAGGAGCATACAGACTAGGTGGAAACAGTACAGTATGTACAGTTTGACAAGCACCAGGGAGTTTCATATTTTGCTTCAACCTGACACAACCTCATCTTAGCTAAAGTCACATTTCTTCCCATTTTATACCATCATGACCACACAAATCACACAGGACGTGCCAGCAAAAAACATCATTCAACGAGCAAATGTAAAGAGAGACAGGAAGCAACAGAGAGAAAGAACACATATAGCATTCTGACAAAACAGGACACATTTTTTTTTAAATATAGAGCACATACAGAAATATACTGGGTGTGACACCTATATTTGCTCGTAGCTTAGCATGGAGTAGCATATTCCTATGATAAGACATTTAAAAAAAAATGTATCAGACATTTTCATTTGTAGCTCTCTGATTTCACGATTGACTGAACGTGCAAATGGTTATCAGCGTAAAGATAAGGGAGAAATAATATTTTTAAATCTCAAACCCATTTCCCTTCCAATGCCTTTGTTCATTGTTCACCTGTTTGAATCATATTCTATATTAATGTAGGCTACAGATGAAGACATACCTTACTAATCTTAAGAACTGCACAGCAGTAGGCTAGCTGACCCCTTTTTTCTTCACAGTGGAAAAGTAGCGGTTCAGGTAAAAGGCTGCATGTATGTACTGTTTTCCTACATTGTAAATTGCTTTTATTTCAGTAAATGAGTTAATTTAAATCAAGTTTCCTTAGTTAAAAAAAAAACAGTTTGAGGCAATTGTACTTTATAAGGTAAACCTAACTCTTTGACAGACAAACCATTAAATAGCAGAATACATTTTTTCACTTCATAAAACACCAAATACTTTGCTTCACATCCCTGACACTTATAGTTCAAAAACAAACAAAACAGGAACATTATATATATGTATGTATATATATATATATATACATATCTATACATAACTATATAAAATGTACACAGCCAAAACAAATACCTTTATCACATACTACAAAAATAACTTATTGAAGAAGTGGGGGTGATGCTGCCATTTAGACCCATAGTTGAGTTTCACATCTCTGTTACCTCGCCAGAGGACCTGAATACACAATATCATGAAGTTCGTGAGGTTAACCGTAACACTTCCTCATCTCATCGGTCATTTTATCTATAACGAGCTCTGAACAGAGGAGCAAAAAGAAAGCCACAGAGGCCTAAAATGTACAAATCATAAGTGCAGATTACAAGCAGATAAAGGTGTGATCTAACACGTCTGCAGTGCTGCAGGGCTGAGTGATGGGGCCGGGAGGACAAAGATTTTCTGATTAGAGAAAGAGTGCAGTTACCCACGGTGTCATCACCCGCTTCGGCCTGAAATCAAACAAGGATCAAAGTCATATCCATGAAATAGTGAACGTTATAGTTACCTCGTCACATACCTACACAGCACACTACACGCTAGTTCACGGTTACACACACGTGCCTAGTCACTAGAGAAAAAACAAAGCTATTCAGTAGTTAAGCCACTTTTGGTACAATTGCAAAATAGAGAGATACTGTATATCAAACAGATTTTGTTATACCTTTTTTTTTTTTTTTTACACAGGTCGTTACAAACAATGCAAAGATAATTGTCTTTATAAAATTACAGACTCTACCATACATAGACAAAGATTCTTTGAGTATAGAACACCACATAAGACTACTTTTATGGTAAAACTCGTGTGAAATGACATCCCATTTGTGTGACTGGAGAAACATCTTTGCTATCCTTGCTAGCTGACTGCATTGTCAGTAGTCACATTTGCATTTGAAAAGTGAGCAATCCAACGTTAACCACTTTGATTTGAAGCAAAAAGATTGCTGTAGATGTAATAACCTACATTTACGAGTCAGTAGCCAATCAAATTCATAAACATGTGTACCAAGTAATTTACATGAAACAGATATATGGACATATTCTGTACAAGAAAATTGGGCCAAATACGGGCTCCAGTTTTGCAGACCCTTTTATTTTTTTCCTTTAAGTAAATGAACTGCCAAGTCACATAAATGGGTGTTATTAATGTTATTAATCCTGATGAGTACTACACAGCTCATACAACAACGCACAGCGAGAGTTAAATGCTGTCACAACCTGATTCCTGATTGGTCAGTGTATCCCATTAAGCACAGGTTTTAAGCAAACACCTGCAGTGAATCTCCACCGTCCTTTCCACAATGTCCTCGTGACTTCTTCTTGATGCATATCGTTAGGAGACCAAGGCACTTGCCCTTCCAATTTTCTTGAATGTACTTTTGAGAGGAACTCAAACAGACAGAAGACAACTTTATCTTAATTCAGCTCTGGTGTTCAAGCGACCATTTCCCTGATAATGCTTACAAACTGAGATAAGTAACTTAAGTAACTTTATCTCCTTCTCTCTATAGTATTTTGTTTTGTTTTGTTTGGTAAATATCAATTGCCTTCCCTCACCCCGTCTTTCTGTTAGATCCAGGAAGTACTGTGTGTAATAATTGGAAACCAGTTGGATTGTAAAAATGGAAGGACAGAGAAAGAATAGGTAAGAGAAAGAGAGTTGGACATAGAAAGTGAAGAGACCGTAGAAAAAATACAGCTAACTAAATATAGCAATACCAAAACGAACACGCGCCACAGAATTTCACAGAATTCCTGATACAGTATATAACAATTGACACACAGAGAATACACTTTGGACCTCATGTGAATGACAACACAGTACAAAACAGTAGAAATACAGTTACCACCATTGTATAATATATATTTTTTATAGTACTTTTCTGAAAAAGTTCTTGGCTAGGTGGAGCAAGATGGGATTTCTCTGCAGCCACTGAAATCTATTCTTTTGGAACTCAGGGACCCAACACTGTTTGTGCCAATCTAATCCAATGACTTTCCTATAGCTAATACATTAATACCGTCTTTCTGATTCCAATACATATGTAATATGTGCATAATATTTTTGTTGGTGTAGCAAATTTAAATGTTCTAATCTTGGTTCAGGCAACAACTTTAAATCTAGTGTGCAAATGTTATTATGCACTTACAGATATGGAGATCTACCAGCAGTAAAATTTGACACTGAACACTTGACTGACATAAATGGCAACTGAACAAAATTGCATGATTTTTCCAAAGTGTTTTGGGCATTTACGTTTTTGAATCATTTTTTTCCCCTTGGCCTGGAATAAAACTAATCTCAAATTCTTTGACTTTTCCAGGCTTTCAGTGACTGTAGGAACCCTGTGTATCTGTCCTGTGCTAAATGATCATGCGCTGACCAAGGGCTTGCATCTTTATAGTCTCAGTGATCTTCCTCTGCTTCCATCCTTTCCTTCACCTGCACTGATCTGAGACAGATATGTGACGGGAACATGCTGAGGCGAAGTGATCGAGGCTGCCCAGCTGTTTGAAGTCAGTGCAGGTGGAGGAGAGGGGGCCAGCAGAGAAGAAGAATGACTCTGTTGCAGCTGAACTCCATCCCGATACACCCTCATCTATCTTTCCCTCCCTCAAGACCGTGCATCTGTTTTTGACTTCACTATTGTGATCACGCTCGTCGCTGTTGCCACCTTCCCCGGGATAAGAGGACCAATGACTGATGACGGCACCCCTCCTCCTCCCCCTCCAGCCCTAACCCCGACCCCGACAGTGGGGCTCCGTGCCACAGTCCTGGCGAAGGTCTGTAACGCCTCGTACTTGGACCTCAGAGCGTCCAGCTCAATGCGCATTGAAGCATTCTCATTGGCCAGTTTGTCCACCTCCTGCTGCAGCTGGGTCTTCTGCTTCTCCAGCTCCTCCTTCTGGGTGACTCGCTTCACCCGGCAGCTGGCGGCGTAGCCCCGGTTCTTCAGGGTGCGCCGCCGTTGTTTCAGTTGCAGGATCTCTTCTTTGGTGAGCCCTCGGAGGTGCTGGTTCAGCTCCCGCACTGACATGGTCACCAGCTCCTCGTCTGTGAGGCTGGTGCCATTCTCCCCCGGCTCACGCTTCACCTGGAGGAAACAGGAGGATGGGGAGTGAGACACAGACAGAACAGCATACAGAGAATTCAGTGTAAAACCAGCACTCTCTTACCTTCAAGGCTTTATTTCCTTTGTTAGTCGTCGTCATGCCACAAGAGCCTTGCTCTTCTGAACAGACCTATGAAGACGCAACAGAGTACAAAACATGAGCAAAGACGCATCATGAAAGACAGCTGAAGGCCAGTTAACAGAGTAATAGCATTAAAAAAGACCATCACTGTGGTTAAGAACAATAACGCTTCCTTAAGATCAATAAAAACAAGTGTGTGTCAATACCCACCTGGACCAGTGGAGACATACCACATTGAAATCTACTGTTGAACTGTTGTGTGAGCATGTTACAGGATTATGCATCCGCAGAGTCACAATGTATGAGTGAAAGTGACACAAAGTTTTCTTAGAATTTCCCTGACTTCCTGTTTCCTGGTGGTTACACTGACAGTGCCCACTACCTTTGTGTTGTTGAACTCTTATTGGCTGGCTTTAGGCCAATAGGAATGAAATGAACGCAAAAGAAGAGGAAGTGGTAACATTTGTGGGAAGGACTCCAGGGGAAAACCAACTGTTAGAGCCCTAACATACACACACGCACGCACGCACGCACGCACGCACGCACCTTACCCGAGACTATAGCATAGAGACTGGAGAGAAGCAGAAAGACAGATACAGACCTACACCTAGGCCTACTGTACGGATAGAAATGAAGGCAAACCAAATAAAATGGTGTATATGCATTTGTACCAAAGTGGAAACAAGAGACAAAAGGATGGAGACAAAAGAGGGTGAATCAGACGTCAACAAAGAGGGAGCCTGGAAGAGCAAAAGATGAGATCAGTCCTTAGAGCGCACAGCTCCACAGATGAGCATCTCCACAAGCTCTCAATGAGATGCTTTGTATGGTGCGTTGGTCTGGCTCTCATCCCTAAGACCTGTGTGTGTGTGTGTGTGTGTGTGTGTGTGTTCGATAAAGTGCAGCTATTGTTGCTGCTGCTGAGTGATCATCATGAGACCAGTCATGATGACTCAGCAGATTCCTGATCTCCCTCCCTCACCCCTCCCTCTCTCTCTCTCTCCTCTACTGCCGCGCAAATTTCTGCTCTCCTCTGTCACTTTTTATCCCCCCCTTCCCTCCCTCTGTTTCTTGCACCCCTTACAACTGAACTCTGTTCCTAAAAGGTGAGGGTACAGCTGCAGTCTAAGGAAAGCCTACAGGGCACGAGGAGGGTCAACAAGAGAATGTGCTTGCATGTCATTGGCTGTCCTCAAAGCATAAAAAGAGCCAAACCGCCACACGTGATACTGCTGATTCAGAAGTTTAGTTAAACCAATTTGCTGATCAAAGAAAGCCTGTCTCCCTTTATGTATGTATACTCTTATGTATTTCACACCAGGGCCAGTTTAAAAAAGTAAGAAGCAGATTTGGAAAACTTATACTTCCTCAGTCATTCACAAGTTGTGTAATTTAAAAAGCTCCTTGTTTAAGGAAATGATGAAATTGACATGACATGAGGCAACGTCTCTGTTCTTGTTTCATTCTTATTCTTTTCTGTCAAAAGGCCAGGCACGGAGCGTGCCAGAGAGCCTCCCCCACAACGCACCTCTGCCTGTCTGTCTGTGTGGGTGCGTGAGTGTTTGTGCTGCCACAAATCCTGCAGTTATAAATAGCTATAGATCAAAGAAAAATGTGCGCTACAAGCACATACAAGTAATCATGCATGCACACAACTCACGTCAAATGCACAGAAACTCAACATTCTGTCAGAAATTCAATAAAATTATGAAGAATGTGGAAAAAAGAGCGATGCTACACTTTTCCTCACATATAACGGCATTGCTTCATTCAGAGCATTTGACTTCAGCACTTCAAGCACCTTTGTAATGGGTTAGGGTCAGTCAATTATAAATGTTCTTTCATTTAACTGCATTCATATAGAGCTTCTTCTTATTAAACAAATGTCTTCCATCCTCATGTACCACCGCAGTCTTGCATTTGTCAGGATGCAGCGTCCCACAGCTGGAGGTGCATCATCGCACAATAGATGGATCAAAGACATGAAGACCGAGAGTGGCTGTTGGGAGTGGGGGTGGTGAAGAGAAGAGGGAGAGGGAAAACAGAGGGGGCAAAAAGGAGGCTGTTTTCCTGCCAGGCACTGGTTTATTTCCCCTGTGCCCAAAACCCAACCCCCTCTAACCCCATCTACATACAAATAAAAAGCATGCCGGCAAGCGCACGCGCGCACACACACACACACACACCCCTGCCACCATGCCAGTGGGGCACAATAAAACATACACGTAAAACGGTTGGCTGCAAATACACAAATGTACAACCGTAGTTGTGTTTAAAGTGCTAAACAACACTTGATGCGTGTGGAAATTGAACATACTGTACATGCATGGCTCAGAGGTTTTATTCCTACTTGACAACACATAATTAAAATGTTGTTTTAGATAAAAGCGACTAGCAAATGGAAATACTGCAGGTGCACAGAAGGTGCTTGTAGTATCTACATCCATACAGATACAGCTCCTTCATAATCATTTTTGGGATCTGCACATGTCTTAGTTTCAGATATTATGGCTTACTTTTAATGAAATGTCCTCTGCAGTATTCAGTATCACCAATCACTGTCTGTGGTTTGTACATTTGTTTTCACAATATTCAGATTACAGTAACTGATGGATCTGATCATGAGCTAATCCAACTAAGTTACAACGATGCCATGGCTACAACTAATGATTATTTTCATTATTGATTAATCTGCCAATTATTTGGGCCTCCTTGTAGCTGAATGGTTAAGGCACATAATATACAGTTTCTTGCATACCCCTCTCTCTGTTCCCTTGTTTCCTGTCTGTCTCTATCACCTGTCCAATAAAGGCAAAAATGCCCTAAAAATCTGCCAATTATTTTTTCAATTAACCAATTAATTGTTTGGCCTATAAAACGTGTCCATCTCAACTTCCCCGAGCTTAAAGTGGGATCCTCAAACTGCTTGTTTTAAGACATTATTATATTTATGATATTTATTATCTTAGAAGACTAAGAAAAATGGCATCTGTTCACATTCGATAATTCCAATTAATTTTCAGTTAACTGACTAATCGACTAATTGTTTAAGCTCTAATAAGTGCACATCTACTTTGTTATCTTAGTAGTTATAGCTAGAGTAGAGGTAGTAATGGTGTTAGTACACTTGGAGAGCAGGACAGTAAGTTTGGGGCCTATTTCATCAAAGATAGACAACACAAAGCCTGACCTACACCACGACACAAAACTGCAATAAACTAGTGTGTGTGTGCATGTGCGTGTGTGTGTTCTCTGTGAGCTCAGGCCGTGTGTAAGTCACCCAGGTTAAAGATCATCTGCTGAGCAAAGGCATCGCCATTCATCTTGGGCATCCACACACACATGTACACGCACACAAACACAAAGTGCCAGAGGTGTCCTTCCCATAATGCTTGCGGGGTGGTCGCTGCGGTGTGGTCAATGCCACAGTCACTGTTGCTACAACAGACAGCTTTTTTGCTGTGGCAGGCTGTATTTTTTATGGAGCAACCGAAAGAACGCTGACAACTAAAGAGCAGAGCTGCTTACGGTTACAGTGCAGAGACAACACACACACACACACACACACACACACACACACACACACACACACACAGAGGATGGAGCATGGGGACAAGGATGAAAGAAGAGGTGAGAAGTGGTGTAGATGAGTAAAATACGGCTAGAAGAAAGAGAAGAAAAGATATGAAAGTAAGGAGAAAGGGGGTGAGGAGTTGGTAGGATAGCAAGGTGAAGACAGACTAGGTAAGAAAGGAGGAGAAGGGGGGGGGGTGAAGAAGGACTGAAAGAATGCTGACGTCTCCAGAGCTGATTA
>SEMN01000756.1:134380-215896 GCA_005408345.1 Macquaria australasica
GAGAGAGAGAGAGAGAGAGAGAGAGAAATGGATGGAGGGGGATTGGGGTAGGAAAAAAACCCTGAACTCAGCAACGACCACGACTAAAACCTCCAATTAGAAAAGTTCTGAAGCTGATCGAGAGCAATGAAACTACTGCTGACCACCCCCGCCCCCAACCTTCTGGTCTGCATCACACACACACACACACACACACACACACACACACACACAGAAACAGCCTCACATCCTGTCTTGTTGACAAATCAAGTCCTGGAGAAAGGATGAAAACAAGACTAATAGTGTGGCAGGAGGTGAACACAGCGATCATGGGGCTTATAAAGATAGATTAAAGAGCACAAGAAACTGCACAAGACACCACTCCTTTCTCTTCATATAGTGCAGACGAACAGGGTGATGAACTCTCTCTCTCTCTCTCTCTGTCTGTGTGTGTGTGTGTGTGTGTGGCTGGCTTCAGACTGAGCTCTAATTAATCTTGTTTGAGAGAACCTTTTGCCCCACCCGCTACCACCACACAGAGAAGAATTTCTTAGAAAGAGACTTCCTGCTTAAAAGCTGGTGGCATTCTGCACAGACAGACACACACACACAGAGGAAAATAAATAGCCAGATTAGGCGCCTCACAAACAACCTGGGGGCTGGTGTGTGTGGGTGTACGCGAGCATAAACAAGACAGCATATAGAGAATGATCAAGAATAGATTGTAAGAGTCACAAGTCGTTTGTGATGCAGTGGCAAGTCTGTCTTTATTGAATAATCCCAACATAACAACTGCCTTAACTGCACCTCCTCCCTCAGGCAACTCTCTGAGCAATAATGGAGAACACAAAGGACGGCAGCCAAGTGAGGCAGTGAAGACGCACAGTATAAGACACAGAGAGGACATGATGGAAGGCATAAAGAGAGGAAAAATGTACAGAGTGTGAATTAAAACCTCAGAGCGCCACAAACTGGGCTCCTGGCTGCAGTCCACCTTGCCTTTGTTAAAAAAGAGGGAGCAGTGCTCGTGCTTATTGATCTACTGTGGGCTGACGGTGTTGAGGGAGTTGGTAAATAATTAACGATGAGCCCTGTGTGGAGGCTAATTGAGAATTAGGAATCAGATCGGCGATAATGGCAACCTGTGTACAGAGAGGGGGCAGGCTCACAGTGGAGATACGGGGGACCATGGAGAGAGGGTGAGGAACTGAAGAGAAGGGGGAGAAAAGACACCAGTTCGAGCTGTGTGTGTGTGTGTGTGTGTGTGTGTGTGTGTGTGTGTGTGTGTGTGTGTGTGTGTGTGTGTGTGTGTGTGTGTGCGGAGAAAGAGCAGGAAGCTATTAACTGGGAGGTATGCAGAGCGTGAAATAAGCATGATAACACAGACAGAGAAGGGAGCAGAGGAGAAGGAAGAAAACACAGGGAAAGTGAAGGAGAAGACTTGTAAAGGAGCAAGAGTCTGGCCCCTCATATACATATTGTAATATATGGAGAGAGAAGAGCGATCACTTTCACACTTTTCTGAGAGTTCAAAAAGGGTATTTTGTGTGTGCGTGTGTGTATGTGCGCGCGCTGGTTAAGTGTGCGCGAGACAGTGTTTCTGCAAGTGTGTTATTAAAGGCGAGAAAAAGTCCTGGCGTCGACACGTTTTTCCCATTCCAGGTAGTAAGTCGGAGTGTGATGACAAATTTCCCAACACAAGCAAAAAAAACTGCACTGTCAGGCAATTGAGCTCTGGCTCCTTTTTTTTTATAAGTGCTTTTTTTTTTTTTTTTTTTTTTTTAAAGAGGAGAGAAACCATGTAGCGTAGCGTGGGTTAAGTTGTTTCTCTCTTTGTGTGTGAATAACAAACAGAGGACTGTGAGAGAGGCAGCGATAAGTTAAACGACATGTTACGCTGCACATCCCCGCTGAGCAGCACTAACTTGAGACAAAGAGAAAGTTTCAGTGTGGCAGCAAAGTAAGCATGATGCATTCATCATTATCCGTCACAGTAATGAGGAAATATCGTCAGAAGCTTCTTGGCAAACATTTAGGAGCAGAAATGAACAAGGTGTTTGTAGCCCATAGATGAGCCATGGAGAGCAGTGGCCTTTTGCACTGGGACATTCCTGGTGACCATTTTAAGATTTCCCATTTGCTGTCACTCATTTAAGATCGCATGACAGGCATTGTGGCTCCCACACACACACACACACACACACACACACACACACACACACACACACACACACACAGGGCCATAGTATATGGGCATGTACACACTCTACTGTAGTAATGATGTCTCTTCATACAGTAAGTTTAGTTTTTCTTTCCACGTTACATGGGATTACAAGACACTGCTATGTAACAAACATCAAAAATGTATTTTAATGTTATATATATACACACTTCTACATACTTTCAAATAACATGTTTATGTGGAACATTTCCAATAAGTGATTTTTGTGCCTCAAAACGCAGAAGAAAAAAGAGAAATGCTACAAACCTAAAGTTTATCCTGATTAAAAGCTTTTTCTTCATTTCCTTTTTATCTTACTTCATAATATGTTGCACAGTTTCCAGTACAAAGGACGACAGAAATCAAAATGAGACTCATTTTCTACATAAGTGAGATGGCACATTGAACAAATTCAGTTTTTGCCTTCCAGCTTTATCAGCTTTAGAGCTGAAAGAATTGGTTGATTAATTGATTAGTCCATCAACAGAAAATTCATTGGCAATGATTTGGATTGATTGTTTAAGTTCTTTTTTTTTTAAGCAAAAAGGCCAAAAATGTGAATATGTTCAGGTTTTCTTTGTCTTCTATGATAGTAAATTAAACATCTTTGAGGTTTGGACTGTTGGTTGGACAAAACAAGAGATTTGAAGATGCCACATTATGATGGAGATTTTTCTGTGTTTTCTGACTAATCAATTGAATCTAAAAATTAGTGGACAGATTAATCGAGAATGAAAATAATCATTAGCTGTAGCCCAAGTCAGCTTTGTCTACAAAGGTCAAACACACATAGAGAGGGTGAGTAAAAAGGCTCCTGAGATATTTTAGCTGTCAATACAAGAAAAATAAAAACTAAGCAAACTAGGCTTCAGTGTGAACAGGGAGAATAAAACTTGGAGGAGAACTGTTGTTGAATGGAAATAATTTAATGCCACAGGTGAAGGCAAAGAGCCGGCGCCACATTTGAGGGACACACACATCTTTGTTCCCTCTCTTTGCTCCTTGGCATTGATCCACATTGTGTGTGTGTGTGTTTTATTTTAAAGGTTCAGAAATTCATACCACAATTCTGGTATCGTCACACTGCAGTTAAAAAATGCGGCAATTTGGCGCATAGAGATGATGCAACTGGTAGACAACCTCTGGTACGGATACCCCTGTTACCAGGGCCTTGCATCGCCACGGCTACATTCTCGGTATCTCAACACTGCATGCAAAACTAAATCATTGCTATGCTATGGAGTGTCTATTTGTGTATGTGTGGGAATGAGTAGTCTCCTTTAACTGGAGCCTTCTCGAATTGCTCCAAAATAAACCCAAAGCTCCTCGGAGGGAAAACATGAGAACTTGACTCAAAGGGTGCTGATCACAGAGAGATTTTTGATACCGAAAAGCAGCTTTGTAATGGTGTTTGAACACACCACAACCATTTCAGGACAGAAGGTTGGATCAGTCATTTGAGCCACTTAAACTGTACTTAAACATGTTTTCCATTTCCTAATCCTTTTGACTTGTCGTGCGTGTTGTGATGGGATTTATCTTGATTTCACATATTTTTCAGTTCTCAGGGTGGATGTGTAAATGAGGAGTCAAGGCACTTGTGGAGGGAGGGTACATTTAACACACACGCGCACACACACACACACACACACACACACACAAAGTCAAAATAACACAAGGACAAGCAGCACACTCACACGGAAGTAGGAAAAACAGTGGAGCACAGCAATGATTATGCATCAGATCTGCTTACACCATATTTCATCATTACTGTGGAGAAAAAACACTCAACTATTGATCTGCCCCACTGCTTCCCTTTCTCTCTGCCTCCCTCTCACCCACTCTTCGATTCCCTCTCTGATTCCTGCTTTTACTTCTCTCTTTTTACTTCTGTCTCCCTCTTAGAAATTTGCAAACATAACAAGACCTTTCTGAAATGGATCCCAGTAGTAAACAAAATCATAAACACGCAGGCGCTAGTTTGAAATTATCTCCACAAACACCCATACTCTCTCACGCACACATACATAAACAAACACACACAGGAGGTGGACACAATATTAAGAACACCTGTGCAATCTAATGCAATCCAGTACTATAGCCCTGCAATAAATACTGCCTTTGAAAAGCTTCTTCTTTAATGCAGTCCCGGAGCGGAGGCGGATGTGGGAACAATGCAACAAGAACATGTTACAATATAATGCTGTACATTAGAACCAAAACATCATTAACCACCTCAAAAGTATTGACTTAAATGAATGAACACATAATTGACAGTTAAGGCTTGGTTTCAAACCATAATAACTTTTGGCTACCAACCGTAATGTGTGCAACGCATCGAGGATCAAAAACTGTCAAGAACGGGAAGTTGGCAAACAAAAGTTTAACATTATTAGCTTCACAAGGGCAATATTTATGATAAAGCTATGTTTTTTATTGCATGTGCATAAGTGCCTATTCGTTGTAAACTTCTAATAAAACTAGAGCTGAAACAATTAGTCAATTAATCAATTAGTCGACTGATGGAAAAATAATCTATCAAACTATTTTGATAATTGATTAATCGCTTCAGTCATTTTTCAAACAAAATAGTGACAAAAATGTCAAATATTCTCTGATTACAGCCTCTCAAATGAGAGGATTTGCTTTTGATTTTTCTTTGTCACATATCATTGTAAACTGAATATTTTGGGGGTTTGGGAAATTTGGTCGAACAAAATAAGACTTGAATAAGATTTGACAATGTTTTGACGTTTCATAGAGGGGGAAAAAAAAGAATCGTCAGATTAATTGATAATGAAAATAATAATTAGTTGCAGCCCAAAATTAAACACAAACCAGACAAAGCTTTAAAGACGATACTTGACATGAGTTGCAACTAACAATTATCTTCTTAATAATCAATTGGCCTATAAAATGCCAAAAAAATTGTGAAAAATGTCCCAATTTCCTACAGCCCAAGCTGACATATTCAAACAGCTTGTTTCATCGACCAACAGTCTAAAACCAAAGATATTCACATTACTATCATAAACAAGTAAAAAAACTGAAAATTTTCACATTTCAGAAGCTGGAATCAGTTCTTTTTTTTTTTTTAGCATTTTTGCTTAAAAAAAATCCTTTCAGTTATCAAAATTGTTGCTGATTAATTCTCTAATTGACTAAACGAGTAATCAACCAATCGTCAGTTCTCAACATGAGCACATCTCTTCCTTCCAGTAGGATAAACATTTGTTTTAGCTCAGAAGCTCCTGTCCTATCCTTCCTTCCTCACACACCTAGAGGAGGTTTTACACAGTGTTACATCAACTTGACCTCTGTACATGCAGGGAATCAAACAAGTTTATATGAGCACTCACACACACACACACACTCCTCTGATATGGTAAAACTGATGTTACACTCATTACTTAGGACTTCCTCCTGAAGAGAGAATCTTCAGGTCAGACATTGTTAAGGGATGCAAAGGACTCAACTGCCAACTGCAAAATGTTGTAATGGCCAACTTATAGTAAAATTACTTCCCACTGCTACATCATCTTTCTGCATCTTGCAAATGCAGCTAGGAACTCACACACCTAACCTTGGTGCACACACAGCCCCTACAGCAACTAGATCTTAGCATCTTATAGGTGTTTTATATCTCTTGCTCTCTCTGCACACTCTCTCACATGAACACACACACACACATACGTGCACACACGACAAGGCAAAGAAACTAGCTGTGGTAAGTAACAAGTGAAAACACCAGCTGTCAAGCGAGAGCGCATTTGCTTCGCCTCAGCATTTTCAGGGGAATGCCTTGAAGACAAAAAGGTCCTTGTTCTCAGTCTCTCCGCAAATCTCATCTCTCATTCTTCCTCCCTCTTCCTTCATCCCCCTTGCTCCGCGCGCCTTGCCGCTCCGCCACCATCAGCAAAGTTGCACACATAAGCATTGGTCAGCGTTCAATTACCGTGAACACCAGGGAAGGATGGGGAAAGTACTTGACAGAGAAATGCACTTCAAGCACTGATTAAATACTGATACCAAGTATAAAAAAGTTTAGCCCCTTGGTTGTGCGTGTACGTGTGTGTGTGTGTATGTGTGTGTGTGTGTGTGTACATGCAATGAGAAAAGGAAATGGGGAAATGTGTGTGTGTGTGTGTGTGTGTGTGTGTGAGTGAGAGAGAGGGAGAGAGAGAGAGAAAGAGAGAAAGACAGTAAGGGGGGTTGGGGGGGGGGGGGTGCTCTTCTCTCCAATACTGATACAACTGTTTCATCATTATGACCCTCTATTACAGTACTTGCCAACTTGCTTACTACATACTTTTGATACACTCCGCAGAGTGCTGACTCTAACTAAAGCTGCTGATATGGAGTCATTAGGGGGTGAAGTTTCTGTTTTTCTTGAGCCCACAGAGCTTCCCTATTAGGCCTACTCGTCAGTGTTGCATTTCTCATAGGTTGCTACCAGGCAGCAGATATGGCCCATCTACAAGAGATCAATCAGAGGATATTCCATTGCAAGGCATTACAGTTCATTAAGGTGCTTTCTTTTTTTAGCACAAGTCTGTGCTCGTGTTCATGAGCAACCAAAGCTCAACATTAACTGCCGTGGGAATGTGCCCTCCCCTCCAGCTTCCATTTGATGTTGCCCAAACACATTTAATGATATTTATTTACACACAAGGCTCATTTTTGATTTGTAGACTTTCAGACAACGTTTTCGACAAAAAAGTGAGTGAGGTCACTGCAAGATATCAAAGGCAGCAAATAGGCCTATCATTGGTTGACCACTGGTGACTGTGAAAATGTTTTATTCAACTCATAACCCAAAAGTAAAAACAGGTTAAGCAACTAAATCATTTACAGCATTATATGTACATCATGCCTGTGCGCACAGACTCCCCATTTGTCTTAAATCGACTTGGACTGAAATTGTATTTGAGCCCGCTGACTAACCAAACCTCACAGGAAAAAAATGAACAAATTTAGCACAATTGACATTTTAAACACCCATTCATCAGCCCACATGAGCTCTTATTATCCCATAAACACGTCAACATCCACTACATGACCGGGCCTATTTATCTCAGAGCCAAGCCCCCAATATAAACCGAATTCTTCCTTCCCTCGCGCCAGACCTTTGTCCGCCCGCCTGCCGCCGGTGCCATGTTGCCATGGCTCCCTCATGCCTCCGCTCTGCTCGCGCAAACGTTGAGAAATAACAACGTTGTGATGAATCAGCATCTCTGCCGCGAGCCCAGCCGGTGTGCAAACAGGCACGCCAGGAAACGGACCGGTTCTCTCCGTCTGAACCCTCAGCACAAGTCTCTTAAACGTAAAATGTATGACCCAATGTTGAAACATACGCGAACTGAAGGCCTGTCGGAAGAACAACGTCTGACACAAAGCAAATGTCAAAACAGTCCCTGCTGCCCTCTCACTAACGGCTAATACTCTCTAACGTTAGCTAGCCGCTGGACGTTTGTCAGTTACAAACGCACCACAATGACAGCCGGGGTTGTTTATTGTCGTCGCCGGCTTTTATTCATTACACACGTTACTTATATCGCGCCGCCAACTACGCACGCAGCGAGTGGACGAGAGGTTACCGTTACCTCAGTAAAACCGTCCGCTAAACAAATAAAGTCCCCGCACACCTAACGAACAGCTGACTGGCCATCTTACCTGTGAAGAGGCTACAGACGAGTCAGTTTGTGAAGCGACAGCGGTTGGCTTCCAGTTTGTGTCCACCGCTGCCGCTTCAGCACCCCGAGGAGAGGACAGTCGGAGAAGCTTATGTGTTGTTATTTCCGCCGTCCTAAGTTGTTAGCCTACTCTACGGTAAGGTTTCTCTCTAGCTCTTCTTACTTTCACCTTTCTAAATATCTAGCCATTAGTAGGTAGCCACAACACAAGGGAATCCCCGGCCGTACCAACGGCACAGAAAGCCGACTCGCACGGTCTTCTAATTCCGACACATGGCTTCTTTTTTAAGCTTGACAATCGCTCGCAACGTACACCCCCTTTGTCTGTGTCATTATCAAATCGCCGGTCGGTCGGTCGGTCGGTCGGCGTGGCCGTTCGAGCGACCGACCCGGTCTCGGAAGCGCATGTAGGGGGTCTGGACGACGACTGGATCGTGATGATTCAGCACTACCAGACTGCCGCTGCCCTTTAAACGGCAGCGGCGTCGCCGTGAGTTCGGCTGAGGAGGACAGCGCAGCGGCAGCGCACACCGGGACAAGCGGAGGCATAAGCGCGTCAGCTTTCGGCGGCGATAACGGCATGGCAGCGGCGGCGACCGTGCACACTCAGCAAAACAACGCCTCTTTATTCAGCACTTTTTAAACAATTTTAGTTTGGATTTCGAGAAAGCTGACTCACCAGAAGTCAAACCGGCGCCTTTCGCCCACCGCACCTTCGAAGGCTAGGGTTCGCCGATGGTCGGTCGACCCGGTGTGGAGAGAGTCAGTTGGAAAAATGTTTTTTTTTCCGCTCACGCCTTCTCGCAGCTCTCTAGATATATCCACTCCTTGCTCGCTTGTTTTAGTCTGTGGTCGGAGGCGCCAGACGTCAAATGATGTTTGGATCACATGGTTTCATTCATGAAGGATCTACGCAACCCGCATTTAAAGGGACATGAGACACTACTACTGTGTGATGGACTGTTTTAACAACAGTCAGTGTGGAGAGTGTGACAAGACAGCCCCTCCCCTATGCACATTTCTAAACTTAGAGCTAACATTTGAAGTACTGATTGGCTTCAACAATAGTATGAGTGATGGAATAAAAACTAAAACATCTGATGCTGGACCAGCGGTGCTGTCATTCTTATTGTATATCTACACTGGGACATTTATATTTTGTAAGTTAAATATGACACCAAAGTTGAAGATAATGTGGTCTGAATTTTTCCACCATTTGACTTTGCTTGTGATTTCATTAAAACAAATACTATAAAATTGGGCTACAGGCTATTTGAAAGTGGAAAAACAGAGAAACCAAAATTAAAAAACACATAAACATGTATCCATACAGAAATAAATACACAGTACTAAATGTTAAGTATTGGCTGGAGAGAAATATACACTTTTCTATACAGGTCCTGTTTTTTAAGCTGATGACCTTAATTACAGAAAACATCCAAGTGACATGTAGATTTATATCACTGTTGAACTTCCTCTAAAAGAAGGACGTGATATGGCAGTATCAAAAATGATGGGTCCTGACTCAGGTTCCAGAGAACACATTTTTCACTTTCACAAAAAACTGTACAATAGATATTTACCCTTTTTCTTGAGGCCATGAAGTTGTAAAGGATTTTCATTTAGAAATCATTTTTGTTACGTGTCAACAACTGCTTTGTATGTTTTCACTGTTTGATATGTTATACTCACTGAGGTTTTCTTTTTAAAATCTGAGTAATTTTTCAATTTTACAGTTTTGCAGCCATCTCCAGTTTTTAACGTCCCGTCGGCTACCTGACAACTTTAAAATCCCACTTTTCCAATCAGGTTATAGTCCAGAAGCTAAGCGAAAGCAATAAACCTTTTTAAACTGACATACTCCATCCATCCTCAATTACAGTACAATTTAAAAACAAAACAATTAGGACCAATGTACAGTACTTTATCAATACTCCATTTCCATTTCTGAGGAACTAATGACTTTCAATACAAGACAAGCAAGCACTCACTCAATATTAGCAGCCTATTTCCAGATAATGCCACTCAGTTTATAAAAAATAGCCTGGATTACATATATACCACTTGGGCGTTCACAGGCCTTTAAGAAATCAAAGTAAATCTCTGTCAGGCTGCAGAAAGTGAAGACACATTTTGAAATATCACTTTTGCATGGTATTTTCAAGAAATAACTCACATTTAGCCCAAATGTAATTATACAGCCTGTTAAGTCATTGTAGGGTGAGGTTTAAAATAGTGTTTTCAGGATCTATTAGCAATTTCTCAATTTTTCAGCTCCAGATGTTTTTTTGTTTTTTTTGTTTTTTATCAGCAAAGACTGGATAAAAGAGGAAGATGTGTTTCTTATTATTTCATGATGAAGAGTCACCCATGTATGGCCACACTACTGATGAATGCAAGCTCCTGAGGAGAGGTAACACCCGCATGTTGAGGAAATACACCAGTATACACCGATCAGCCATAACATTATGACAACTGACTGGTCATAATGGAGGAACATTGATTATCTCATTACAATGGCACCTGTCAGATATATATACAGTATATATATATACATACACACACACATATACAATCAGCCACAACTTTAAGACCACTGGTGAAGTGAAGGAACATTGATTACCTCGTTACAATGGCACCTGTCAGATATCTATATATGTGTGTGTATCTATATATGTATATGTGTGTATCTATATATGTGTATATATATATATATATATAAATTTTCTTTTTCCCCACTCGCCCCTGTGGGCGGTCTATTCCTCCTTCAAGCTCGGGTCCTCTACCACAGGCCTGGGAGCTTGAGGGTCCTGCACAGTATCTTAGCTGTTCCTAGTACTGCACTCTTCTGGACCGAGATCACGGATGTTGTTCCTGGAATCTGCTGGAGCCACTCTCCCAGTTTGGGGGTCACAGCCCAGAGTGTTCCGATTACCACGGGGACCACTGTTGCCTTCACTTTCCACATCTTTTCTAGCTCCTCTTTCAGCCCTTGGTATTTCTCGAGCTTCTCGTGTTCCTTCTTCCTGATGTTGCCGTCGCTTGGGATTGCTACGTCTATCACTACTGCCTTCTTCTGTTGTTTGTCCACCACTACCATGTCCGGTTGATTCGCCATCACCAGTTTGTCAGTCTGTATCTGGAAGTCCCACAGGATCTTAGCTTGGTCATTCTCAACCACCTTCGGAGGTGTGTCCCATCTTGACCGTGGGACTTCCAAGCCCATACTCGGCACAGATGTTCCTGTACACTATGACAGCTACTTGGTTATGGCGTTCCATGTATGCCCTGCCTGCTTGCAGCTTACACCCCGCTGTTATGTGCTGGATTGTCTCAGGGGCATCTTTGCACAGTCTGCACCTGGCGTCCTGCCTGGTGTGGTAGATCCTGGCCTCTATCGATCTTGTGCTCAGAGCCTGTTCCTGTGCTGCCATGATTAGTGCCTCTGTGCTGTCTTTCAGTCCAGCCTTTTCCAGCCACTGGTAGGATTTCTCAATATCAGCCACTTCTTCTATCTGCCGGTGGTACATACCGTGCAGGGGTTTGTCCTCCCATGATGGTTCCACCTGCTCTCCTTCCTCATCCGGCTTCTGCTGCCTGAGGTACTCACTAAGCATCTCATCACTTGGGGCCATCTTCCTGATGTACTCATGGATCTTTGTTGTTTCATCCTGGATAGTGGTTCTGACGCTCACTAGTCCTCAGCTTCCTTCCTTCCGCTTAGTGTACAGTCTCAGGGTGCTGGACTTGGGGTGAAATCCTCTATGCATTGTGAGGAGCTTCCTGGTCTTTATATCAGTGGCATCAATCTCCTCTTTTGGCCAGCTTATTATGCCAGCGGGGTATCTGATGACAGGCAGGGCGTAGGTGTTGATAGCTCGGACCTTGTTCTTCCCATTCAGCTGACTTGCCTTACTCTGTGGAGGTATTTGGCTGTGGCTGACCTTCTTGCAGCCTCTTCATGGTTGCCATTTGCTTGCGGGATCCCAAGGTACTTGTAGCTGTCCTCCACATCTGCTATGTTGCCTTCTGGTAGTCTGATCCCTTCAGTTCTGACTACCTTCCCTCTCTTGGAGACCATCCGGCCACACTTGTCTAGTCCGAATGACATTCCAATGTCGTCGCTGTAGATCCTGGTGGTGTGGATTAGTGAGTCGATGTCTCGTTCACTCCTGGCATACAGCTTGATGTCATCCATGTAGAGAAGGTGACTGATGTTTGCTCCATTCCGTAGCTGGTATCCGTAGCCACTCTTCGCGATGATCTGGCTGAGAGGGTTCAGGCCTATGCAGAACAGCAGTGGGGATAGTGCATCACCTTGGTATATGCCGCACTTGATGGTCACTTGTGCAATTGGCTTTGAGTTGGCCTCCAGAGTTGTCTTCCACTGTCCCATTGAGTTCTTGATGAAGGTTCTTATTGTCCTGTTGATGTTGTACATTTCCAAGCATTCCAGTATCCAAGTGTGTGGCATTGAGTGGCTTTCTTGTAATCAATCCAGGCGGTGCACAGATTGGTCTGTCTGGTCTTACAGTCTCGAGCGACTGCTCTGTCTACCAGCAGCTGGTGCTTGGCTCCCCTGGTATCGCTACCAGTTCATTTCTGGGCCCTGCTCATGTATTGGGCCATGTGCCTATTCATCTTAGCCGCTACGATGCCTGACAGTTAGTTTCTTGAGCCAGTAGGTGTGGATCATATCCAGGCCTGGTGCTGTCCAGCTCTTCATACCTGACACTCTTTCTTGGATGTCTGCCATTGTGATGGTTACTGGCTCTTGTTCTGGGAGATTGCTATGTTCTGCTCTTAGATCCACTAACCATTGAGCATTGGTGTTATGTGATGCCTCCTTCTCCCATATGCTCTTCCAGTATTGTTCAGTCTCAGCCCTGGGCGGATCTGTTCTTGTGTTATTACCCTGCCACTGAGAGTACACTTTGGATGGTTCGGTGGAGAACATTCTGTTTATTCTCCTAGCTTCTACATCTCTGGTGTACCTCTTTAGGCGGGTGGCCAGGGCTGTGAGTCTTTGTTTGGTAGTCTCCAGGGCCTCAGGTATGGGCTTGTTGTACTTCTTAGGCAGCCCTTTCTTCATCCCACCTTTCTGTAGTTCTGATAGCTGGCTCACTTCCCTCCGTGTTGCCTTAATCCTGGCCTCCAGCCTCCTTCTCCATGGAGGATACTGCTCCTTATGGCTCTTATTCATCTTGCCAAGCATCTCAAGGATCACTGTTGCTGTGGTGTATGTCAGCTTATTGGTCTCAGTGATGGTCACAGTAGGGATTGTCTGTAGTGCTGCGTTTACATCTTCTAGTAGACTTTCAGAGGGTACTTCAGTTAGTCTTGCTAATCGGCCACGGGGGTTCCAGGTGTCCAGCTTGGTTATGATCTTCAATCTCAGGTCAGCTGCTCTTGCGTTAAGCCTCTCTGCAGGGCTTGTTATTGGGGCTTGGTACCCAATCTCGGGTGGGGATGATGATGATGATATCTCCCCCCTGACCTGTCATGGCTCCCCCTTGCCATAGCGTTGTTGTTGTACCTCTTCAATCTCCAGTTGTGAGAGCAGCTTCCGCTTGCAAATGTTGGAACACTGAGCTACTAGTTGTTTCTTAGTTAGTGTAGATGTTGGACACACACACATATATATATATATATATGTATATGTATATATATATATATATATATATATATACATATATAGATACACACACATACAGTATATATATACAGTATACAGTATATGTATATAGTATATGTACAGTATATATAGTATATATATGTATACACACATATATATAGTATATATGTGTGTATATGTGTGTGAGTGTATACACATATACAGTATATATATACATATGTGTGAATCTATATATACATATATATGTATATATGTATGTACAGTATGTATGTATATGTATATACAATATATATATAAACAGTATATGTATATATGTGTGTATACACACACACACACACACACACATATATATATATAGTGCTCATGATTTATTATTATAGGTGAAGTTACCCAGCAGTATATAAAGTAGTTAGAATTAGTCCCACATTTACCTGAAGCATTAAAGTGATGCTTACATACTAACGTCGTCAATAGTTATAACTCAGTATTATATTATTCTGAAATAGATCATTCTGCATAATGAGTAGTTTTACTTTTGATACTTTAGTATATTGTGCTGATGATACAGTATGTCTGTACTTTTACTTATGTAATATTCCAAATGCACTTGTAATGGAGTGTTTTTTACTTAT
The DNA here is from genome assembly GCA_005408345.1 of Macquaria australasica. Taxonomy (NCBI): domain Eukaryota; kingdom Metazoa; phylum Chordata; class Actinopteri; order Centrarchiformes; family Percichthyidae; genus Macquaria; species Macquaria australasica. Next base: position 148,541 of record SEMN01000756.1, read on the forward strand.
TGTATTGCTGCTTTTACTTGAGTAAAAGATCTGAAATATTTGTTCCACCGCTGCACCAAGGACAGACAATATTCCCCCACTCCTTATACACCTCTGTGCATGTCTGATCCCCAGATGAGCATCAGTGGACTAAAGGTGTGTGTCAGGAATCCTCTGGAGCTGTGCATTGCAAGTTGGCATGAGAGGGAAGCCCATATACTGCAGATTCACTGACTGTGTGGTAACTGTCAGAGCTTCCTCTTTCTGTGACTGTTTCACCAGACAGCTGTACAAAGCTGATACTTTATCGGCCTGGAGATCACAGTTGTGCATGGGTCTCTCTCTCTCTCTCTCTCTCACACACACACACACACACACACACACACACACACACACACACACACACACACACACACACACACACACACACACACACACACACACACATTACTGATAACACAATGGTGAAACAGAGGAACAAGGAAGACTGACTGCCCACAAACACCTCTTTCCTGTAGCTCGTCTCTCTAAGTTCTTCATTATAGAGAGGATTAGGTGGATGCTTGTTGGTGGTGATGGAGGAAAAAAAGATAGAAAAAGACCCTCCATCTATTCACTCATCTTGGTTTCTGGCACTCCTCCTGGCCTTGATACGATATGCAAACAACCATGTTACTGCAAAGGTCAGTGATTACATTGATTGAATGGAGATGACAGGTAGCATCTGGCCTACCTGTGGATAGAAATCCCATGCTGGGCAGGAGCGCACACACACACTCTCGCTCTCACACACATACACACAGTCCAAACTTTCCACTCAGGATTATCTGCCATTGAACTGCCATCTTAGACCTTCTGCCGGTGTCGAGATGATTGACACAGAGCACATCCTCTTCACCTTAGGTGGAAGAGAGGTGCTCAAAGCTGCCCGACCAACGAAAGGTAACAGAAGTCTAATAATGAGAGGCAAATGGAAGTCTCTCCAGGAATGGCTAATCTTAACGGACAGAGGCAGGAGCAAGCAGAGAATAACCTTTCGGAATAAAAGAGGGATTACCAAGACACTTCAGCAGCGGAGGAAAAACCATTGCACGCACAAATAAACAGGCCGAGTGCACTAAGAGCACGCGGGTCGCAATTTAATCAAGGCACACTGGTGTGTGTATTAGTTTAAGGAAAATAAACTAATCCTACAACAGCTATAAATTGTTCAATTATAATGAGGACATGGCTCTTCACAACCATCACTTTTCTTCCATCATTTTTACTTCGCCATTATGCACCTGTGTATTGCCTGAATAGACCCACAGGCCTATCTCATTCTAACACAAAGTGGCATCTGTTAATCCACAATGCAGCAGCCTGGAGCACAGGAATGGGCCCATATATCTAAAAAGTACTTCACAGACTTCAAGTCTGCTGTAGCTACTGCAATCTCATAACACACCCAAATGTAACTGCACTTCTGTCCTCTCCTATCACACTAATTCAGAACTCATTGATATTTAGTTTCTAAGCTCGCAGCAACCAGTGGTAGAAAGTAACATTTACTCAAGTGCTGTACTTAAAATGTTGAGGTACTTGTATTTTACTTGAGTATTTCCATTTTATGCAACTTTATACTGTTTATGCTCTGTTACATTTATCTGACAGTTATTAGTTGTTAATAGTTATTGGTTGAGATTTTCAGATTTAGTATGGGGAGCTTAGAAAATACAATGCATGCATGCATGCATGCAAAGATTAAATAAGTGCTTCCTTATCTTTCTGGCTTGTGACCTCTTACAAATTTCAGATCTCACTTCAGATCAGTCTGAGTTCCACCAAAGAGACATTTCCCCTCTAAACATCTCACATGCTTTCATTTAATTAACTGTTTGAGGCCCAAAGAGGTTGAGAAAAGTCACAGGAAATGTATATAAATTTGTGCAGCACAACTTAGTTTCTTCTTCTTTCCTTTCCCATTAATTGTCTCACGACCCCATGATTTATCTGGTGACCCTTTGGGGAGGCCCGACCCCTAGATTGATAACCACTGAACTAAACTACCAAACTGTATATAAAGTGCTTAAAATTCCACCCAAGCGCCTACAACTTTAAAACGTTACTTACATTCACTTACACACTGATGAAACAGTATTAACATTCGTCATATGTAATAATATTCAGTCAGTCACTGGGGACATATTACTGTAGAATGAGCACTTTCGCTTTCCATACTTTAAGTATATTTATCTGATAATACTTCTGTACATTTACTTAAGTCGGAAATTGAATGCAGGGCTTTTTAAAAAAATTTTTGAGTATTTTTACATTATAGGTACTTTTGCTTAAGTGAAGGTTCCTCCACCACTGACAGCAAGAGGAGAAGGCTGGATCCGGTAAGAAATCCATGATCCCACTCATGGTCATATGTCCTGTTGACAGAGAGCTTCTAAAATTGGACTGTGTTTCCTCTTGGAACAGCCAATCACAATGCACCTCCAGGCCAGTGAGGAAAAAACTGTTTACCTCTTTTTACTGAAGGCATATATGCAAAGTCTGATTGTGGTAGAAGAGGAATCTGATTGGGAAGAGACTCAACAGGCAGTGACATGCCAGAGGAGACTAAATAAGACACGAGTGGGTGAAACATGTAACCGTAGCACTACAGCAAATGCCATTTACCAATACGTGATGTGGTGTAGTTATATTTGATGTTAGTCCAGTCAATTTTAAGTCACTCTAAACTGGCAGCTATGTGGACAGGGTAATTTGATCTTAGTAGACATGTGCAACTGGGTCATTTGATCATAGGGCGCCATCTGCAGGCCAGGGTGCATCTTAATTACTCACTGATAGAGTCAGGTCAGCCCTAGTCAAAGGGAAAGATCAAATTAACTACACCAAAAAAAAACCCAAAACAAACATGCTACACAGAGTTGGGAAACAAATGGAGCTGAATAATGGAAGAGGATACAAAGCAACTGAGTAGAGCCAGTGCAGAGTACAGAAGTCAAACCAGACTCATATTCAATTCAGGGACAAACAAGCTTCGGAGGAAGTATTTGATTCTGCTTCTTTAATATTGACTTTTTGACTGGCAAACCAACTGAGTGGTTGATACGCCAAACAAAACAATATACATGTAACATGGGGATACAAATACAAAGGACAATGCAAAATCAGGACGGACCGACGGCAGATGTAATTCTTTTACATCATAATCTATAGGTATATATTCTTCAGAGTGTTTCATTGTGTACATGAATGTCTTGTAGCACTTTCAGGTAACAACATCACATTCCTCACAACAGTTCAAGATTTGGGGTTTAACATGCACAACGTCCTTAAGTGTGACAAAAAATAAAAAACATGAAATGAGCAGAGGGATCTGAAGAAAATGCTTACATGCTGACAGAGGTGTTTTAAAGCTTGGAATGCCCTTTATATGTTTGAAATCATATTTTCTGGGTCACAGAGTCAAAGGCTCAATGTTGTTAATGTGCTAGAAAACCCATAATAACACTGCAAGGAAGGTATTTTATCCATGAATTCCATAGTGTTCATATGCGGCAATCAAAACAACCAATAATAAAGTTATTACAGTTTTTGTTCATTCCATATTCAGTCTTTGTTAACAATACAACATGGCCAAACAAAAATAATTATTCGCACAAATAAAAAGAAGGGTACATGATGATTTACATTGTGGCTTCACTTTTCTTTTTTTTTTTTTTTAAAGAAAGACATTAAAGACACACATTAAGAGCTTGATGGTATCCCAGCAGCCATCTGCTGCCTGGTGTGTACCAGGATCCCATGATGGCCCACTGGGTCATTACCGTTTAACAGCCCTAGATAGTCTAGAGCCCAAACACAGACAGACAACAGATTTTAAATGCACTTTTGCTCTTCAGTGTGTATGTGTAGACAGTAATCCTGTATCACAACATAAGGCTATAACTGTGAGCAGTTCACCCAGAATACACCTGTGCTTGTGTGCAATGTGGCGGTGACACCACCAGGTCCACAGACCACGTGTAACTCAAGTATGAATAAATAATTTGGCAATTAAGCCAATTTGGTTGTGATTTCAGACCAGTCCTGAGTCCAGTTTTTAAATTCTATGGCTGAAGCTGGATAAGATGTAAGTATGTCCACATGTGCACACGTTGGTACACTTAAACCTGTAATGTGTTTGTGTGGGCGCCTGCCTCTGTGTACTCAGTTCTTCTTGATCCCAGGCCTGCGAGTGTTGAACAGGCTGAGCCCCGATCTGCCGTTGCCATTAGCCACTCCGCTGACTGTGACTCCGGGCTGCTGGAGCACCTTGTCCAGTGTAGTTTTCTTAATGGCTGCTGGAGAGATGCGCTCCTGGTCTGCGAGAAACTGCAGCTCCCTATGAGAGGAAGGGAAAGCTTATTGTTAGATACACAGTACAAATGAAGGTGTATGTGTTTGTCATATTTCCTTCTGTGTTACAATTATAAACCATGAAGACAGACTTTTAAGTTGTATGCTATGAGATGAGAGTACCTCAACGTTGGAGTCAGGAACCCAAGTGAGGTCACTTGACATACAAACAGGGTCAAGAGAGAATTGCATGTCCGAAATATACATGTTTGTGTAGTATTTATTTTTAAATAAAACAGACTTGTAATATAGAATCATTTCTATATAATCCCTTATTAGCAGCCCTTGAAGGTCTTGAAAGTAGAATACAAAAATATAACATTTTCAAATTTTGTGCCAAAATGGTGGCTGATTGATGCTTTGACTTCTCAGAAAATTATTTGTCAACAATTCTGGTTGTCAAAGCTGGTTTCCTCTTTTTAAAAAGGGGAGGTCTTTCTACTTTTAATGTCATTGTAAACTAAATGAGACATTACTATAGCTCTAGGAATTGGTGATAGACACTTGTCATTATTTTGACATTTTATAGACTAAACAATAAATCAATTGAAAAAATATTAAGCAGATTCATAAGAAATAAAAATAATCCGCAACACCATGACAACTCAAATCGTAGCGGAACAGCAGTAGGAGAGAAAAAGCTGAGCAACCTGGTCCAGGTGGTGGTGATAGATGTGTGATTTGCATTTGCAGGTGCGTCTGTCTCACCGTGTCCTAATGCAGGAAGCCTCCACTGCATTGATCAGGAGGCTGCGGAAGCCGCCACTCTCCATGACGTGCAGGGCGTGGATGGTGGCACCCCCTGGTGAGCACACGTTGTCCTTCAGCTGGCCGGGGTGCTGCTCCGAGTCCAGCAGCATCTTAGCTGCTCCCTAAAGAGAAACGGGAACATGAGAAAGGACTAAAGTGGAAGGAGATAAGGGATTTATATGAAGGACAACTTATTGTTTACTCCTACATAGTCACGGAGAAATGCTTTTGTCATCATTACAATGCGAGTGGTAACTCGCATTAATCACAAGAAATGATAAAGTTCCTCTAGGAAGTGAAATCTAATCTGACGTACAGACAGTAAGATTTTCCAGGCAGCTTGTTGGCTTACAATAGGCGAACATGACGATGCAACTATAGTGCCTTTGGTGAGTGTTTCCCACAGACAAATGTGCAAACAAGAGGAGACACTCAGACCAAGAACATTCACTGTGTACAAATAACATCTGAAAAGAAGTCAAAATGCAGAACATTGCTCATAAAAATGCAGAAAGGAGCTGAACACACTGAGCAGAAGACAGAGCTTGAAGCAGCTGCCAGGATTACCGAAAGAGTTTGAAGTGAATCATTTCCAGTCATCTATTTTGACAAATTGTGATCAAAACAGTGTCTGTATTAACAAATTTAAGTAATATCTATGTTTATTCCTCAGGTTGAAAACAGCAGCAATTAGGAATTTCTGCTTCCACCTTTTTTTATTAAATTTCATTCTCCTGCGTAGACCCTGCAGAAAACAGCCACATGTTGAAAATGTATTTATTACCTCTTCTGAATACTCCACAGGGTTTTATTTTTCCCCCCCGAGTTTCATCATTTTTAGTGAATTTAAGTCAGCAATTTAAGACAGTAGAAATGTTGGGTGCACTGAAAGCAGCAACTCAATCCTAATGTGTTTTCTGCCTCCAAATACGCAGATGACCAGTGGATCAAGGAGACTTAATATTGAGAACTGGCGCAGCGAAAGAGACACAAATGCCAGACACACACAAACAAAACTAAATACAACTGACCAATAGGGCCTGAGCTCCAAGTCTGACAGCCAGTCTCCTCGGCAGACCCATCTTCACTCCTCCATCTGCAAGAGCATCCAGGGCTGTGAACGCCTGTTTTTAAAAAAAAAAAAAACAAAAAAAAAAACAAAAAAAAAACAAAACACACACACACACAGTTGTAAGCTTTTCCCTTTTGGCAGCGTTGTCATCACATCTTTAACACATGTACAGACATCGTATAAACTATTAGATCACGGATTAGTGGTTAATCCAGCTTTCTCTGCTTCTTCCTTATTATTTAGCCTCCAGCCTGCACAGTATGGGGTAGAACAATGAGTCGACTCTTTAACACTGACATGCACTAAATTCAGTTACCTCACTGCCTCCTCACAGTTAGGTTAGGCAAACATGTACTCAGACACTTAAGCTTATATTTAAAAATACCTGTCTAAAGCTCTGTGCAGACAGCAGATAAAACCCACCGACACAATTATTCTTAATTTCCTCCACCACCACACACCTCGGTCTGCTACGCAGTACATTTGACGTGACCGTTTTATAAAGAAGGAATGATTGTGATTTGGAAATACACGCCTGGCAATACAAGCCATTACCACAGCTGGGCTCCCTCGTGTTTTCTAATAGGAGACATTCATTAGAGAAAAACGTATCCCGATACAAAAAAATATCCTGGCAGACTTTTGACCTCTTCTCCCTACCACTGTTTTTCTTATATCTAGAACTCATGCCTGAAAACATAAATATATAAATATGACCAGCCACTGAACAACAGAGTGAGCATGCATGGGCTTTTAACAGAAAGCCAGCGTTCAATGCCAAAATGACTTGCCATTTAATCAACCAAGTCAGCCAACACACAAAAAAAAAAAAAAACATTGAAATAATTCATCAAGCAAAAATACCAAACATTTTCTGCTTACAGCTGTGAAGATTTGCTTACTTCTCTCTATATCTTGTTATGAATACATCGTTTTTGACTTTCTCAAATAACACTATCACTTTGAGGGTTTGTTTACTTGTGATTGTCATTATTTTTGACATTTTCTATACTAAATAATTAATCAAAAAGTAAAGAGATAGATAATAAAAATAAAAAATCGTTAGTTTGGGCCCCGGCTGAGAAGCCAGACAGCTGAAGATATAGATAAGTAATGGCAACATCAATCCTACATCAATCCAAATAAGTCTCTGTAGCTTTCGGAGTGCAAAAAGAAGAGTTTGGAAAAAAGAATTAGATAATAGCTTTGCTGATACAGAACACACGATGGGTGGTACAAAATTTTAATGAATCCCTTGACTGTTCACAGAAAGTTTTAATCACCAACTCCTATCTAGTCTATTTTAGGATAAAGGGATTACACATACCAGACCACACAGTAATGGCCAAAACCCTTTTTCTGATTATTCTGGGTGGACCCCTCACACACACATACACACCCCTTTGTGACAAACACACAGCCCTGGAGTTACTTACATAGGCAGGTCCACTGCCACTCAGCCCGGTGACAGCATCAATGAGGTCCTCCTCCACCTCAGTGCAGAAACCCACACTGGCCATCAGTTGCTCCAGTAACTTGCCATCCTCCACCTGAAAGAAGGAGGACAAACTGGTAATGATATGGGAGAATCAGTCAAAGCAAAAAGTCCAGTTCAACCTTTCTGATGCTTTTATCTGAGATGCAAAAACTGACATCCTTAAAACATATACTCTGTCAACTCATTCATAAGCCATTTGACTTGTATGTACAATCCCTCCACTTTACCTCTGCATGTGTCCCAGTGGCGTACACTGTAGCTCCCTCTCTCACCACCACTGGAGTATTTGTCATACACCTCATGACCTTAGGAGCGGAACGGTACTGAAGCAGCTTCTGTGAAATCACAAGAGTGGGAACACAGGATAGGTGTGTACAGGAGGCAGGATGTAAAACGATTTTTTACGTTTGGAAGCATGCCAAAACGACTTGATTAAACTCAATTTGAGACAGGGAGGATGAGAGAAAACAAATTAGAAGACAGATGGGCTCGAGGAGAAGACGGGAAAGACTAAAATAATTATGTAAATCACAGGAGGGCAGAGCAAGAAAGAGATCGTGACAGAGGCTGACCTTCTCTATGGAGTTGATGGTGACGCCTGCCGCACAGGAGACTATGAGATGACGGTCCTCGATGTCTGGCCCAATCTCATCCAGAACGAAGGGGATGATGTGGGGTTTCACTGCCAGGAAGAGCACGTCACTCTTACTGACGGTCTCCTTGTTGCTAGACGTCAGGTTCACCCCCATTTTCTGCAGAAGAAGAAAAGGAAGAGGGAATTGGTGATGGTGCAGAGAGAGGATGTTAACAAAAACAGGGAAAGAGGCAAACAGGTGTTATTACAGCAACATGCACACATTATAACCACTTGGACAAGCCCACGCTCGCACACATGCACGTTCGCACCAGTGTTTCAATTTCACTTCCAATTTCCAGACAACACACAACAACAAAGCAGAAACTCGTCTTCTCACCCTCAGCCCCGTCACAGTGGGCAGGTCTGTGTCTGGGGAGCTGGCTGTAATCCTGTGTGCAGCAATCACACCTAGGGAGGGAGACAGGAGGAAGTGGAAAGTGGGGTATGAGGATGTACAATAAGATGGGAACTGACAACAAGCCTTATTGAACACCAGAGGGAAGATTCACATGTTACAGCAGCACAAGAAACAGTCTAAAGAGGTAGGAAACAAACAACAATCTACAGTGAATACATAAAACAAAAGAAATGCAGGAAAGAACATTAAAAAGCCATTAACATCCAATAAATTACAATATTCAGGCAATAGATATGATTTGTGCATTGTGAAAACAGCTGTGCAAACATAGTAATGAGTCTAGTTGTGTCTCTAGTTTTATCCAATATAATTTTATATGGGTGTATGACTTGACATCAGTGACTTTGGGTTCAGTTTAAGACGAAGATGGCACAACAAAGAAAGTGGCCTCACCTGCAGCTGTGAAACCTTTCACCAGTGCGTGAGCCAGCTGGCCCGCTCCAATGAATCCAACGCTCATCCTGTCAGATGATGTGGCTTCTCTGACCTGTAAAAACCAGACTGTCACGCACGTCAATGACCCAAACACCCCACAACACCCTAACATACAATATGCCTTTAACACCTTTCTTCTGGCCAATTGTGAAGCCCAGCTTGAACAAGTGTTTCCTTAAATTGAAAAGTACAGACGCAGGCTTTGGTGATGATGTAGTCTAGAGAGAAATCCCGGAGCTGGCCCACAGAGAGTGAATGATGAAGAAACACCTCCTCTGATGTGGGTACATTTACTGATTCACAGCTGTGAGCTCTACATTCAAATGAAATGAATTATTATATACAGCTCCAGCCTCTAGTTCAGGGTGAATGGATCAGCTCAACGTGTGTGTGTGACCTGATGACATCTTCAAGTCCAATGCTTTGATTTCCAGGTGAGGACAGCTGAGCTTGTAACGGCACTGTTCAAAATCACTGGTTTATCACAACGTTTCACTGTTAAGTTCGCCTTTTCACACTGTCTAATGCCTGCTAACAAGCCAGTTTATCCAGAGCTAATATTAGCGCTCCAGTTGATGTTTATGGATGATGATAGCGCTTCAAGCAAGCTAGTCCTCGGCTAGCTGCTCTGTTAGCTAGATTTCACAGCCATACATGAATGAGAAATACGACAAATTCGTACAACACGGATATAGTTACCTTTCTAGATGCTCCAACTGAGACTGCTTGCTGAGCTGACAGGTGTAAGTTGACGACGTGACCGGCGGCAGAAAAAAGACAACAGAAAAGCCCACTTTTTGTGTCAACGTGGCTACCGTTTTACTCAACCCCCATGCGCTCCGTAACGGTAACGGACAGTGACGCTGGCCAACCACGACAGAGACACTCTGAGCCCCGACCAATGAGAAACTAGATTACAGTATTTGGGCGGGGTTTACCCCCCCCCCCCCACGCCCAGTTGCGTCAGTCTGGGTTTAAGCGCGACGTAAAGCTTTCAGGAAAAATGTAGGTCAAGTTTAAGAACCGTGAGGTGGAAAGTAGGTTATGTTTATATTGGCCAAAGCCAGAACTGGTAGCTGATTCAACACAGACACTGGACTGTTAGTGTGTGGGTGGAGATGAGAGTGCTAATCTTATAGCCTACTAAAACCTACAATCAGAACATCCTGCACATCCTGTAATGTACAGTAAGTGTGCAGTTATGTCTTTCTTCTATGAAAACTGCCTCTTAACACTTTCAGTCAAACCTGTTTTAAAATATTAAGTACTGTCTCTACTAAAACCACCGTAGTACATAAATCATGCCTACACCTTTAACAGATACAATGTCCATATATACACTTATAGACTTCATTCAGCTCAGGTGTTAACCCCAGGTTGTGCCCTTGTCCAACACAATTTTCCAGAGCTAAAAGTGACATATTTAAATTTGTTGTTAAATGTTTTATGATGTTGGAACCAGAGAATATTAGCGTTTTTGCTTGAAAAGTGGCCCAAACGATTAATCGCTTATCAAAATAGTGTGTTAATTTTCTGTCAGCTGACTCGTCAATTAATCGACTAATCATTTCAGCTCTAGTGTCTGTGCAAACGTTATCTCAGCTGTTATGGCACTTATCTGAACCTCTTTAAAAAATATATATTTTTTCTAGTAAAATGCTTTAAAAACCCTCAGATGTGATGTAGGTGCAGTTTTGGTGACACTCCAGAAACCATTGCCTCTTTTTTTTTGTGATTTAGCACTGGAGACAACATGTCACCTTTTCACATGCCAACAGAAAAACCTTCCACTAGAATGATTTGGGCACATGTTCAGTGTTCATTATTTTGACTCACGAAAACACTTCAGGGTACCAGAAGTGGCTTGTGATATTTGAGGGACCTGAATTTGAATGAAGCATTGTTATTCTAACAGGAGACTGTAGACCGGATCTTCTTCCTCTCCCCTTGGATTTGACAGAATCTGAAATAAATCAGAATCGGATGGCGTGTACACTAATGAGCCATGGCATTCGAATACAGTTTGGCTGCCTATCCCTTGGTGGTGCACCAATGCATATTCTCAAAATTAGCCATGAACTTGGCCTGTAACTGTCAGTTTGATGCAAAAATCTCCCCTCTGCACATTTTAATAGGACTGACCCTCCTGTCTACCTGCCTGTCTCTTCCTCCCTGTGTTTCTCATGCCATACCATGCCTTGCCAGACTAAATTTACTCTTCACAAGAGGTACTGTATGTCTCCTTTGAGGGACCTCATTCCATTTTATTTTCTCACACTGCTGTTGGACAGGAATGCAGACTGAGGGATTGCGTTTGCTCCTCCTGTCTATATATAAAGCAGAATGCACGGCGCTCCAACAGCACCAGCTGTTAGGATACTCTTCCTCTTCAGTCAGCTAAGCAGAGTAATATCATTTCATCAGTTTATTCTCTACAGGGGTACACTCCAACACCTTGAAATTGTCATTTATGTTGCCCAGGGCCGTCCCTAGGATCTGTGAAATACTGAAAGGATTAGTCCAAATTTATTTAATTGTTCACTGATATGTTCTGTCAATTTTATCTCCTTTCATTATGGTGTAAATTTCATTTCAAAGCCTTTTCCACATTGCCGGGGTATAATTTAGAGGGATAAATGCTAAATCACTAGATTCTGTTGTATTTTAAAGGGGCACTCCACTGATTTTACACATTAACTTCAGTTTACTCGTCACAAGGAGTACTACTTAGCTGTGTGGTCTGGAGAAGCTTTCTGAAGTTTGGAAAAAAAACAACCCTGATGATGTCATAGTGATGTCGTCAGGGTTATCTCAACATGGGACTTTATTTTACAGAAAGCCTGCATTACAAACGAGAGGTGTGGTTTGAAAGAAGTGAGCATTTAGGAGGCAAGAGGGTCTGATATAAGATGCTATCCCATTATTGCATTGTGGTAAATGTAGGATCCAGTGTTTTTGGAGCTTGGTAGGGATTAAAAGTCAGGATATCTTTTATCTGTTTTTCAAAAATCTGTCTCTTGTGAGTCCCCCAACTTTATGAAAGTGCAATTCTAAATCACTGGAATACCTCTTTAATCTAATGTTTTTACCTTAAAACTGTCAAATTTAAAAATATTTAGTAATATCAGAAACGCATCATGTATAATTTGTTTGTGTGTAAATGCAAAATATAAACTCTTCCTTAAGTCAGTAAAACTTCTTGAATTCCCCCAAACAACACAGAGGACATGACGTCAGTGTCCTCAGTAGTTTTTTCTTATGATTTGTCAAATATCGTCAGAAGAAGAGGTTTTGAGGTAAAGGGTGTTAGAGTGTCTCGCCCAGTGTGTATGATCTTTCTCAGAATAAAACAGAACATTTTAGGCAATTAGGGAACAATATGATGATTCAGTCCCTTCTGACGTGAAACAAAGTGAATAATACCAGATGGAGTAGTGTATGAGGGGGTACGGCACAGTGCCCCCTTCCCCTCGCTGCATCCATTTGTGGAATAATTACCAACAAAACTGTTCTCCGAAGCTAATCTCAAAGAAGCTGAGCATTTCAGTGATGTATCCCTGCAACTCTGCCTCTCAGTCAGACACACACACAAAGTCAATTTGCCACTGCCTGCCTCTGTACTATCTATCGCTCAGACTCGGCATGTGTGCTGAGGCGTGACAACACTCATTCGGTCTTTCTTTTTTTGACAAAACCCCAAGAGATTTATTAAAGATACCACAGTGCACGAATCTGTTTTTTTATTTTTTTTTCGGCACACAGCGGCGGGCGGATCTAGGTGAAGCGTTCACAACAATTTGTTGCTTGCAGTGATTAGGGCCCAGAGGTGTGTATGCGTATTTGTGTGTGTGTGTGTGTGTGTGTGTTTGACGATGTAAGAATGAGACAGCGGGATTGAGAAAATGCAAGCGAAAGAGGGAGAAAGCAGCTTTGTTGAGTGAGACAAGATGTGCATATTTAATATCACAGACAGACAGAAAATCTTTCCCAAGTGTGCATACGTCTCGCTCCTGCAGTCTGAGACAAAAATGAGTGACAAGAATGAGTCAGAGACAAGGATGAAATACAAATGAATACAAAAGACATGACAGCAGAGAAGTTAAGGCACCCAGTGTAATGTCAGCTTTCAATTTCATGTAAAACCCAAAACTAATAAAGGATTTCCCACAGCACATCACGAAATCTCACGGACAAATCAGAATGAAAATCCCAAAAGAACATGTGGAGAATGGAAGCTGTATAATATGTCACGTTTCTTCTGTATTTCTCAGCTCAGCAGGTATTTAGCACAAAGTGAGAATGAAATTAGCCAATTAGATAACAGAGATTTTCTTTGCTGATGAAGGTGTGGAGGCAGTCAGGAGGTTGAAGAGGGCAAACTGTGGCCAGAAGGTCACAGGAGGATATTTGTTGATTGTGCCCTTTTTTGCTGCTTCGCTGGTGTCCGCCAACATGGTGACTGAGTACTAAAATGTTGCCAGGCTGGTCGTCTCTGTACTTTGACCTTGTAGTGGAAATGAATGTGAAGGGGGGCTGTGTTTGTCTACTGGAGTAAAACAATAGAAATTTCCTTATGTTTTTGTTTTAGAAATCTATGTAACAGTGTTTAGTTTTCCCAAAACATAGCAATGCTGACCATAGACTTTTAACCAATATACAAACAGAGTAAAATACATATTAATGACAAATGATAAAAATATACTATCTCAATGTATCATAGGATCACAGAAAAGGGTTCAATGCTTAGCATAATCCAGAAAAGATTGCTTTAATTTCTTGAAGATTTTGAGATATTTCTTTGTCAGAGGAACCACACAGTATAAATCTAAGCTTCTCTAGCTTATGATGCTGCACCAACTCTCTCAACCATTAAGTGTGACTGGGCAGTCACACATTTCTTTTCAATTTTGGGAAAAAGAAACCCTGCGTCCTTATGGAATTGCATCATATACTATATTTACCTCATTTTATAAGCCTATATTCTTGTGAAACATCAAATATTGCGATCAGTGAATCAGGCTGTATCACCTGCCAAAAATGTCTGACAACATGAAAATAGGCAAAACAATAGCTTACATTAGCAGATATTTTGGCACCTAAAATTGTCTAATAAAAACTGACGTCGTGTGAACCTCCAAGGCCTACAGCTTGTTTTACTTAAACTGATAATAATCTGAACATAGTTTAAAGTTGTGGAATCAGGAATTATTGCAACAAATAGGTTTGTATGCCCACTGTCACCATATAAATCCATGAAGGTAAACAATATAAACTTTATAAATGGGACTACAAACAAGAATCATAAGATATAGTCAGCTATTTCAAATATCACACTTACAGGTTAATTCACAGGAAACTGTGTGATACAATCCAATACAGTAGCCCTGCAATAATGTTACACATGTATCATATTGCTAGGTGTTTGTATTATTTTGTCCACCCCTGAAATTGTTAAAATGTAAACCCCAGGTCAGATGTGACGTTCTGATTACTGCCTCCACAATGATTCTCTGTCTACAGTAGCTTCCTACAGGATGCTAAGCTAGGGGAGCTGGCATACATTCAAATCCTCTGGGACCAAAGATTTAGCCTTCAACAATGTTCCACACAACATTTGGCAAAACAAGAGCCAAGAGCCATGGGGGGGAGGTGACATCAGCAACATGCGCCATCAGAGATTAGTCACGACAGCGAGCCAGAAGTCCGCTGTCCCTCCATGTCCCCCCGGCAGGACATTCAGGAAGGGACGGTTATGATGGACACCTGTCGCAGCTCATCTCTGTCAGAAGAGTTCATGCACCGGTGGCTGTGTGTGTGTGTGTGTGTGTGTGTGTGTGTGTGTGTGTGTGTGTGTGTGTGTGTGTGTGTGGAAACAGCTATGTTTAAGACAGAGGCCCGTAGGGAGTGAGAAGTAAAATGAGTGCCAAACATGGAACAGCTGCTAAATGGGGCTCTGCAGAGGAGCAGGGAGTACGCAGGCCTTAATGCAGCTACACATTGCTCTGTGGCAACACTGTCCTTCATTTTCAGTGGTAGCTTTCTCTGGGCTCTGTCATATTCCACTGATGTTATATCCTACTTTGGAAACATTAGTCAGAGTAAGAGTGCAAGTGGAGTGAGTGCGGCTACCAGAGGGCCTGTCAACAGAAATAATTCTGCAGGGTTTATCAGAGGATGAAAATGCTTTCGAAAGCAACACACACACAATATAAAAATGTTAGTTCAACAACACAGTTATTTACTGCTGCAAAACCACCAGTTTACATAAATCCACATATAATCCACCATTCATCTGCTCTTTCTATGTTCTACACTTGTATTTACTTACTAATTTACATAAATTGGCACAATGTCTAACATAGCAAATCTCTAAGACACACAGTGACGTCTTCTGTGGTCTTAGACAGATTTGGATACGAGAGCAGCCAACTGGAGTTGGATTTGCTGCTGAGCACCAAGATGGTCTTGCTTTACGTATGCTGTGGCACAGTGGCTTCCCGAGGACTTAATATAATACATCAATAGCACTCAAAGATGTGACGGGGGAATACATTGATCCTGGATTAGAGAGATGAGATTTACTGAGGTGACCAAAGCAGAGAGGAGTGAAGGAGGGGGAGGAGGAGGAGGTGACTGGTATGATGATGTGTGAGAGAGAAATGGAGGGAGGGTGAAAGTCTGGAGAGACAGAGTCAGAGGAGAGAGAGTGAGAGAGAGAGAAATCTTAATCAAGAAAAAAGGAGGAGGACAAGGAGAGACTGGTAAGGCTGACTTGTGGCAGCCAGATGTCTTCTTCTGTATTATTCCTGTTGAAGAAGAAGATAAAGCGCTGACAGAGAGGATGGCAGCCAGAAAGGCCTCTGGCTCTCCTCCTTTACCCCCAGAGTGTGCAGGGATAGTGGGGTATAAAGTCACACTGTCTAGACTGGTCAAAGACTGTGTTATGCACTCAGACTGACTAGACATAAAAATGATGCAATGAGCTCACAAATGGTTTAAGTGATGGAGGTGACCGAGAGGAGATGATAAAAAGGGTAGGAGCAAAGGAGGGAAGCAAATAGAAGACATATTATAAACTAAACCCTGAATTAATTTTCTTTCCCTGTATACAAACAGTAGACCCCACTGAAGAAAAAGTGGATTGCACAGTTGTATATTAAACTAGGAGGATGGAGTCGTGACACCACCTGAACAACACTTGTGCTTGTGTGGCACTGGTGTACTGAATGACAGACTATTACACCCTCAGACTTAAGGGATCTTAAATTTGAGTATAACCCAAATAGCCTTAGTTCATTATTTAAAGGCACAGTCTAGACAAGGAAGTCTTAGTTGTGTTGCATAGCTTCCTGAAAATGTTGGGACATGGCCATATTATGCAGTAATCTTATTTAAGTGATGACATGGAGGTAGAAGAAGACAAAACTGGAAAAGACAGACAGAACTGTACTGTATATGGCATAATTTCTTTAACCATCTGTTTTTATTTCATCATGTAAAATTATTTTATATGTTTGTATTGTTATATTTAAAACTGCATTAATTGATTTGGCCACTTGCGGGCAGCGCAACAAGCTGTAAACACAACATCGACATATAACTGCCGTATTAAGTTGATATGCCAAACGTGTTAGCAAACAGCTGCTTATTTACACACCCAGCTGACATGATGCTAAGAGAGTGAATCAAAACAGTAGCAGTAACCAAAACAATGAGCTGAAAGATGCTAAAATGCTCTGTAACGCTGAGGGGAGCTGCAGAGTTGGTGAAAATTCTCTGAGCAAAACCTTTCACATACACATAGTCATTTGATCCATTGTGAATATGAAAATATTGATTATATCAGTCTAAGTCTATGTCTATGTCTAACTATGTACTAGTATCTGTATTTTGGAGACTTGCAGCTGAAAGTAAGTTTATTTGAGTGTGAAATCCCACAGTGTCTCAATATGTACAAAAACCATCTAACCACACAGATCATTTGTAACAGCCAGTGTAAAATTAGCAAATGTTTTTTTTTTTTTTACATTTAACCTGTTGATTATGTACATATTAGGTCACATATTCAGTGTGTGTGCAAACATTCCTCGATCACACTGACCATGTTCAAATTGTGCAAATGTGAATATTGTGTCTTTCAAACGTGGCAGCTCAAACTGCAGGTCATCTTAGCAGTGGAGCTGGATGAAATGGGCTCTACTTCTTTTTCTACTTTACTTTTTTTATCTACGACTGAAGGAAACATTTCATAGAGAGGTTTTAAAGACAACAGCCTCTTATAAATGCTGTCTCACGGCTTCAATATTACTGCAGACAGCTCGTGCTTATTTTTGGCAGCCTGGGTAATGTCCGTAGATCGCTGGCGTGGGGCTTGCAGATGACAGGGATGCCACAGATGCCAATGCCAGATTTACTATTTATATTCAAGACATTTATGTATTATTTGAGCAGAAACACAAGCAGCAAGCAGGTTTGTGAGGATTTGGCAGGACGTACCAGTGGGCCCTGGCTGCTTGGGTGAGGCTGGCTGCTCTCCAAAAATATCAGAGGGCAGAAGGGGTGAGTTAAAGAGATGGGGTGTCACCTCAGTGGGGTGTGGCAGGGGGGACGTAGCGGTAAAATTCCTTGTTCACATTCCACAGTGCTTTCACATTGACTTTGGGGTGTCTGGGTGATTCAGCAGCAGACCATATGCAGCACCAGTGATGTCCTCGACCTGGGATCTTTGTCTCACATCCATCTCTCCCCCTCAATATTTTCTGTGTCTTTACATATCAAATACATGCACAAACAAAATCATAAACAGTGAAGCAGATTAATAACTTAAACTTGTTAAGCCAGTGATGTGAAATATGCTTCCATGTGGTGCTACACTCGTGAGTTAGAGGGCATGTGTGAGGAGACAAATCGTATCCTCTGGGAGTAGATCAGGTCTGCCACATACAGTCCAAAGTTGACAAAGGAGAACACTGCCACCACGACCTTGCTGTCCCACGAACACTTCCCCTGAGGGCACGACGACGGTCTCCATGGAGAGCCATATTTTGTGTCAAAGCAGAACACCGGCCACACCACTGATGCACTCAGGTAGAGCAGGACTTCCAGGAGGGTGCACACCACCACGAAGCGGTCAAAGGACATACAGCGCACAGCCTTGGTCCGCCCACCCACAGTCATTATGACCACCAGCGCAGTCAGAGCAAAGCAGAAAGCATAGACGACAACGCAGTAGATTGTGGCGGCATATCGGGAATACTCGCTCCCATTGGCCAGAGCTCCAAAGATGATGCAGGCCACAAAGCCCTGAACGACTTTGAGGAGGCCAGAGACTGTGGCCATGTAGCCCACCACAGTCTGGCCTGGCCTGGCTCGGCACAAGGCCACTTCAGCCCCATACGCCAGAGTACCCAGGATGGAGCAGACGGTCACAGCGATGCGGAAATTTCGGACATCGCAGCCGGCGTAGGGGCACTCAGACCGGACAAAGAAGAGCGGGTAGACCACAGAGGCTGTCACATACCTGCAGGAGAAGACAGAAAAACACGAGTGTAGATTAAAACCAAGGACATAAAGATGCTCTGGAGTGTCATAGTGGGGTGAATACAGGCGCTGACTGAAATACCTTTTGTAGACCTGTAGTGTAAGTTATTACGTGTGACAAAATAATCTAAACTCAAGGTCCACTTACTAGCTTTGTCTGAGCTTTCAATCAGTGGGTAACAGGTGGTTGTACGTAGGCAGGAAGTCATAACCCCTGTCCTGGTTCAAAGATGGCTACACCACTTATGTTGAACAGCATTTGTTCCATTTTTAATGTAAAAATATTAGTTATATAGCAGCTTTAAGTATTTTCTGGGCAGAGTATAACAAAATCGCCCCCCTTTGACAGATTTTGACAGTGGACAACCAATGAAAATATGGCAATGTGTGGGAAATAAATTAACAGTTAATCAAAAAGTACTCAGCTTACTGTAGATCTTACTGAGTGTAGACAGAATTTCTCTACAACAAATGACAGCTTTGTAACACTGAAGGCATTGCTCAAAACCTGAACCTGAACGTGTGACTTACATGAGCGTCGCGAAGGCAGCACACGTGACCGTGAGGTTGTCCCAGGATATGGGCAGGCAGCTGTAGAGACGAGTAGCGTCCAGGAAAAACACCACAACCGACATGGCGAAGCAGAAGCACCACGCCGCCATACAGAACACACCATGTGAACCGCTGAAGCCGGCACTGTGGGTTACCATGGCAATCACGGCACAGCCCATAGCTAACTGGCAGAGGCGGGCAGCACCCAGAGGTGAGCAGAGGGCCCTCTTGTTGAGGTATGGACCACCCTGTGAATCCATAACTGGGTGAGTGTAGGACAAGTGAAGGATTAAATATTCTACAGTGAGATCTTCATGAGGTGAAAGAGATTCGGGATGGCCAGTTGCACAATAGAGGATGATGTGGAGTTTAAAGTCTAAACAGCTCAAGTCCAAGCAAGTCCCAGAAAAACTAAGGAGCGTCCTGGTGCAAAAGATGTGATTGTGACATCCAGAGAGTCCAGCCTGGAGTCCTTCTCACTTCAGTGTCTTGACGATGTCTATCGAACATCTAAAGAAATAAAACAGCTTCAATCTCAGCCCTGTGTGCTGCTGCCTCACTTCTCTCATGAAGCAGCTTCTCTGTCTGTGCCCTCTTCATTCACTTTTACTTTTCACCCCTTCAGATGAAGTCACAACACTGTTATGTTGCTGGAAAGCACCTCTGGTCCGCTGCCACCAACAATGTTGAAACTTCCAGCGTCCTTGATGAACATGTGGCAGGATGTCCGGATGCTCAGGTGTTTTAAGGCGCTATTGTTACCTTGTGTGTGGTGGGCAGGCTCTGGGTTTTGGGTGCATTATTTTGTCGCAACCCCTGCAGGGTCACACTCCTTTCTTTCTGCTGCGTTTACAGACTTGGTGGGGACTTTCTAATACTCTGCTTTCTGTGTTGATGAATCAGAGCATTTCACAGACATGACATGACAAATATAGAGGAAATGTCCCTTTAAGATCTTCTGTAAGAGCTCAAGCTGGCCAGGCAGGCAAACACACTCACCTTTCTGCTGAGAGATCACACTGACTCATCATTCACAAATATCCAGACTAAGTACTGTGAACCCAGCAAACCAGGAAAGATGGGTTGAAATTCTCACCCAACTGTAGTTATGTTTTGATAAAGTAAGTTATTCTCTTAGAACTTGTAGATCCTGTAAGTCCAGGATGTTTATCCAGCAGTTGTCAGTCGAGTCGAGTCTTCTGGGAAATGGCTGCTAGCAGAACCTGGTCCAGCTCAACCCTTCAGCTGAAATGGTCCGGTCCAGACTCAGAATCTCCTGGCGAATGTTCTTGGATCAATAATCCATAAATGTTTGGTTTGTATCTGTTGCTGTATAGTGTGAATCCACGTGGCCACGTGAGTCAAAGACACCATCAGCTCTGCTCAAATGTCAGCTCTCATCTTCTTACGTTCTCTCTGTCACACACTCTTCCTCTTACACTTTCTCCTTCCTCACCGTTCCTCCCTGTGCTGTGAGGAGGGGGTGCTGCCGGTCAGCCGGACCAGAATGGAAGTTATTTAGGGTTGGGCCATCACCACATGAGTGTTGGAGGGATGTGTACATGTGGTTGGGCGTGGAGTCGAGGCATGCAGACACATTACAGAGTCTGTGGAATGAGGTGAGATAACTGATGTCAAGACCAGAAAGATGTTA
This sequence comes from Macquaria australasica, assembly GCA_005408345.1. NCBI lineage: Eukaryota > Metazoa > Chordata > Actinopteri > Centrarchiformes > Percichthyidae > Macquaria > Macquaria australasica. The sequence continues at coordinate 169,471 of SEMN01000756.1, forward strand.
GATCTGAGTTAACAGGTTTGAAGGTCTATAAAATCACACTTTTCTCTCACCACACTCATTCCTCTTTTCATCACCACTTTGTCAGCATTTTTATGTTTTTCATTGTGTTGCTGGAGGATATCAGCATCCATCCTGTTACCTCCACACACTAAAGGAACAGGATACCATTTTAGATGATTCCCCCCTCTGTGACCAACACAAGCAGGCCTCTCATCTATGGAGCGTGTTCAATATTACATAAATAAATAATTTATACATTATGAAATAAAAAATCATATGAATTTAAGAAATCATTAAAACCCAACCGCATCATTATGAAATAAAATGTGACATGAAATAAAAACTGTGAATAATGCCATTAAAAAAATAAAAACGCTTTTTAAAAAAGGGCATTTTGAATACAATATAGACTCCAATAATACTTTTTATTATGACATATTATTCATGTGATTATTTATTACATAATGTCGTATTCATTAATTTAATAATGAACACTTTGGGGCTATGTACTCAGCCAGCATCATCCATACCTGAGAGCTCATAGAGATTATTTAAAGTTGCATTACATTTTTTTTATTTTGGCCACTTGGAGGCAGCATAACAAACTAAACACAACTTTGATATTAGCTCACCTTATAAAGTTGGCTGACATATTAGCAAACAGTTATCTGTTTACACAGCAGACATGCAGCTACATTAGCATTCATTCAAGTTGTGTTTCTGTCCACCTGATGAATGTAAATCCAATAGTCGCTCTCCTTATAGCTCTGTTTTGGTCTCCACCAACTGCTGAGACAAATTAGCTGCTAAATGCTCTGTTCACCAGCTAGTCGCTAACAGTGTCTGCCTGCTGTTTGGTGCTGAGCAGGTAGTGAACAGTGAGCTTATCAGAGCTTTTTTTTGCTGAAAACAGCTGGCTGCTGCAGCTGGAGACGAGGCTGTTGAAAGTGGAGTTTGGGGGCCAAACCAAAACAATGATCTAAAATAGACTAAAAGGCTCCATATAGCTGAAGAGAGGTAACACTCACATTACACAGTCATTCAACCCATTGTTGATATAAAATAATATTGATTAGTGCAGCTTTAATCCAAAATATGAAACAAACAAATGACCAAGGCATATAGCAGAAAGGACCATAGCGTTCCTGGACAATGAACACACATGCTAACAATAATAACCCTAGTAGTGATGAAGGCTATGACATTTCTTATTTTGTCAGTAGGGAGCAAAATAATCTTTGTGCCAAATATTAAAGGATCACATTACAGATTTTAGCCCATTAACGATGAATAACATGTACTTTAAATTATAATTACCCAGATTCCAAACATAATGGTTATGTTTTACGTTGCTGAACATATTTTTCCATCCTTCCAGTTGAAAATTGTTTTTAGTGTATTTTCGGTACAGTATAAAGATAAAATTTGACCTGAATCTGAAATGTGCTGAAACATCCAACACACTGAGCGTCATGTCTGCTTTTATTGTTGTCGAAGTTACATTATTGTCACATGTTCATGAAGTTGTAACTACAGACAGATTTGAAAAGTCTGCATTGCATTACTGTGCAATAATAACATTGAGTGATAATAGAAACATAGACATGTTGTTCACTGTGTGGATTTCCTTTAATATTGTCTGGAAAGTAGTGGAATTGCATGTATGTAAATATGCTCCCATCTCTGGTTCACCAGCAGCCTCAGAGCTGTCCTCTGTCCTCAGGTCTCTGTCTCCACCTGCAGGTGTGTGACAGTCTGTGTGTCTCTCTGCTCCACAACAGTTTACACTCTAAAAATGTATGCAACAGCTGCATCGAAATCGTATCAAAAGGGCGACATGTTCTGTAGTCGCATGATGTGGTCCATGACTAATGAAACTACAAGCTCTAAAAATAAATAAATGTGAAAATATATAAATAGATATTCAGAAATAAATATATAAAGAAATAAAAAAATACAGAAAAATATAATATTCTTTAAAAATGTATACCTTTTTATGTCCTTATTTGTTCTTTTTTGGGAAAATTTTGATTGATAGAATTTTGTTTAATCATAATCACTTACTTATTCATGTATTTATTGATTTCCTGTGTCCCTTTTGGGCCTCGATAGTTTAGCTTTGTGACTCGGACATAATGATAATACATGAGAGGCACAAACTGTGGCTAAGAGGCCCCCTTATTCTGGATATAAGTAAAGCAAGTATGAATCCTGCTGTTTACCATTAAAATATACCAGACACTAGATATATGCTAGAGTCACATCAGTGTAATCACTCACATTAGATGCCTGCAGTGTGTATAGACAAAGCTACACTCATAACAAACAAAATACAGGATTTAATAAGTGTTATTTATCAGCTGCGAAGGATCATAAAAAGACACTGATATATCATAAGCAACATGATGCATTTTCCATCCACAGCCATCAGTCTGCACCTCTATCAGCTGTCACCAAGTCCCTCACTGAAACTCTGAACGCACGTCAAACTGATCACCAAAGCATTGATCATAGAGCCTTATACACTGTTCAACTATTCATTAACCAACACACAGTAACAGAGCGAGCTGTCTTTCTTCCTCACCAGTTTCTGTGAAAAACTATCCCCTTATTAAAATCGAGGGCTGTGACCAGATCAAACTGGTCTGATGTCAAAGAGTCTCTGACCTGAAGAAGTTTCTATATGAGGCTGCCGACATGAACATCTGAAGAAAAGCAGGCAACCTGAGAGGCTCACAGGGAAGCAACAGTGTAGGCCCAAAGCAGATAACATCAACTTCTAGTTTGCTTTTCCAGGTATTAATGTCAGTATTTGTATATTATATATGAATGACTTTTTTTTTAAAACCTTTTTTAACTTCATCTCTGTTAGAGTACTACAAATAGACATATTTAACATAAAATAAAATCATCTCAGTTTAAGCATGCTTTGTCTTATATAGTGTAGCTACTGCAATTCACTTTCATACAGCAGTTCCTCACACTAACAAAGCCAACTTAATGTTAAGTGCCCATAACGCCACACGTGAAAAACAACACATTCCTTAGTATACTAGACCATACTAAAAGTCACTTGCAATCCCTCCACAAAAGTGCTGATTTGTTGGGATGTTTGCGCGGGTTGAGGGGACAGCACATCTCTAATCTGCTCCAGTGTTTACCTTCTGTGCAGGTCTCAAGCGTTTATTCATTATTTTTTCAATTCCCAGCTCCATCTCTCCTCTCACCGAGGCAGCTGTGGTCCTGAGGAACCACTTGTCATTGCTACAGCTGCCACCAGGCACCGCTGTTGTAGCAAAGCAGCAGTGCTGCAGCTAAAAATACCCTGAGGCCCCATGTGCTGACACCACAGCTTTTCATTATAGCCTTTGAATGTCCAACTTTGTCTGTATAATACGCAAATGAGCAACAGTGAGCAAGCAGTGACTCCAAATAAACCATGGAACAATAGTTTTAAGCTAGGAATAACTCAAATTTCTGATTTTCAAGGCAGTTTCTATGTATAACAGTGTTGTGAGGCAGAATTTGAGAATAAAGTTTAAACTGTAAGTTAAACTTAACTCACTGACACGCAACCAAAACAAACTCCATAAACAGCCTCTCTACTGTAAGTGCCCATCGCTTTATTTGGCATCAAAGACTCCGGGGGCAGTTGGAAGTAATTAATTTGCAAGAGGGAGACAGTGTGTGTGTGTGACAAGTGGATGGAATGCACTCCTCCCTCATACTCCCACACACACACACACACACACACACACACACACACACACAGAGTCCTGCTCCCCTCTGTGTTCGGCCTCTTTTTGAAGTTGGTCCTGCAGCTTAGAGTGAATGAGGGGGCAGCTGGGGTGGTGGTGGAGGTGGTGGTTGTGTTGAGGAATGTTCTGTATGTGCGTGTGTGACGGTGACACCATGTGAAAACATGGCCGCATGCTGCTTGTTTACCATTACCTCTGGACGGTCAGAGAGCCGTCAGAGGCTGCATGAATTTGTGTATCATGAGGTCTTGTCTGCTGGATCAAAGGCCAAGGTCCAGGAAGGCACCTGAAAAATGTTGAGCCGCTCTTTAACGCCGCCATTCACTTACTTACAAACTCACACAGATACAGCAGGGCCTCTGATACGGCTGTGACACACAGATCAGCCCACTTGTCTCAGGTTTAACCGCAAATACATCCCATCATATTTTCCTATTCCTTTGCCTCTTTGTCCTGGACATGGAAAAACCGTTTCTGTGCAAGTTCTGTTTCCGGATATACTGTAGAGCTATACTAACTTACCCTACAAAGGCAGAGCGCAGTAACTAACTGGTCAGCAAACCTTTTTAAAATCATTACCACAGAACCTACATACCTATTAAATGCAGATACTGCACTCTACCTTATCTACAAACAAAATGTGATCTTTCAGTTTTCTTGTCTTAGGAATTACGTGCGTCTGTTCCTCTGCTACTTTATATTGAAGTCAATATAATACATCTACAATTTAATACTAAAAATTAAATAAATAGCAAAACCACACCAAATAGCATCATTTTCATTAGTCCAAAGCTAAGATGGTACGTTTAGATTTAGCTTTTGCTAAGCTAGGCGTGGCTATCTCACTAGCTAGCTTTCACATGATGCCGCCCTCTTGGTTAGCTGCAGTATTAAGCGCAAAGGCAGGTTACTGTCAATTTTACATACTGTTTTCACTGTAAATTATACATTTCTATGGCATAATCATTTTTAATATGGTGAAATAGATGCCAAAATGAAATGAAAAAAATCCAGCCCTAACTCAATTTTGACCAAATATGTAGTTATTGTGTGTACATGCACACAGTGAGCCCTGGGAGGTCGAGCAAGTAAGAATCTCAATGTCTCCAAAGAAAAGGCCTTAATGTGTCAGTTAATAGAGAACTCCTACTGAACCTGTAAAGCCATTAAAAAAATGCTAAAACTGTTGAGAATGCATCAAAGGCAAAGACGGATAAATAGTTTGTTCTTGGCCTTTCAACAAACGGGACGAGAACATGGATTAGACAAGTCTTTATTATTCACTTTGCACTACATTTTCACCAGCTGAGTAAAAACAGCCTCTCCAGCAATCTGTCCACCAACTGGAATGAAACACCACAATCTTCTTGGCAATGAAATATTCACTATTTACTCAGTCATGCATCTCATTACTTTGACTGTTTTAAAACCTATTCAAGTGCAGGCTTCTTCCACGATGGATTAAGTCCACTGCCGTCACAAGGTTGAGCCTTTATCAAAGCGCAGCAAAGGTTTAAGTGCTCCACTCAGTCTGCAAGCAGCTTGACAGACGTGTGCTGTGGTAAGTCCTCCCATCGACGCAGCAGTCTTATTTCTTACCTGTGCAGGAAACAGGGGACAGCAATTAATAGCTCTGCCAATCAACAAACAATACAAATTAACAGTACCGTAACATTTTGTTAGCATTGGTATTGATTTTGAAATATCAGAAAAATTCTTAATGTTGGCTCCTCCCGTCCACACGTTGAAGTGTCCTTGAGCATTGAAGTAGAAAAGTGCTATATAAATGCAGTCCATTTACCATTCTTTTATTTCAGTTTTTATTTTGGTAATAAATTACTTACTTACAAGCTTGTAGATACAACAAGAAGTTCATGTATCTACATGCATCTACACTACTTAAAGCGTATTTGCTTTCTTTCTGAGGGTTTAGGGAAAAAAAACGATACCACTCTCATGTTTGTCTGGAACATAATCCCCCTGTAAAACCACAACACATCCTTTTTACACTTTGGTTTTTGTATGATTAAACAAAAGATATAGCGTGTTAATTAGTGATCTTCAGGCGCCGGTGCACATCTTTTTTTAACATTTGGACAGGGCCAGGCTAGCCGTTTCCCCCTGTTTCCAGTCTTCATGGCTGTACCTTTATATTTAGCGTAAAGACATGAGCGCAGTATCCATCTTCTCAGCAAGAAATAATAAGCGTATTTCCCCAAATGTCAAACTATTCCTTTCATTCAGTCTTCATTTAACAGGATACAAAGAGACATATAGCATAATATGTAACGGCAGCTGAAACCCTGACACTGGGTTTGCATTGCAAATCAGTTAAAAACAAGCACTATATAATCCAGAGACGGCTGTTTTTTCAAAACACACTGTACATGTGACATGTAATAACTCCTGTCAACACGGCATCAACATAATGGTGATCATCATGATGCAGACGGAGCACAAAGCTTTATTTCAAAAGATGCAGAGCTTTATTGGTGTGCCAGAAGGTCACCAGACGGCTCAAGACTGGAAGTGTGTCGGCTCTAATCTCCGTTCCTAAAAACTACTGGACATCTTCAGTGATGGACAAACAGTCTCGGATGGATACACTGTGTGTGTGTGTGTGTGTGTGTGTGTGTGTGTGTGTGTGTGTGTGTGTGTGTGTAAAAGTGACCTCTGTACTGGAGGGTTCCACACATGGAGTCTATAACTCCCGATTCAGCCCCCCTCCCCCTCAGTCTTTTTCTTTTAACTTTCCTCATGAAAGAGAAAGCAGCCACAACTTTCTTAAAAGACGCACATGGACACACACAGAGATCAGCCAGAAATAAAACATGCACAAAAACAAGACAGAGAGAAAAGGGAGCATTATTCTAAACAAAAACATCAATACGGTGACCACCAGAAACACCACAATAGAACAACAGAAAAGCGCCGTGCCTGGACAGACCGCAGGGGCTCGTGCTGTGTGATGTGGCCCAGCAGCAGGCTCTCTCCCTGGGCCCCGAGTGTCTGTAGTGGTCTCCTGGGCCGGAGGGGGTGACCATCCTGAACTAATTGGTTCATCCTAACACGCATCCTTATCTTCTGAGTCATGAAGAATTCTGCTTTCAAAAGGCCATTTCCTATTGACTGTGGTTTTGGGGTTTGTGTGCGTGTGTGTGTGTGTTTACTACGACAGCAATCGTGTGGCTCGAAGCCTTCTGTTCTTTCTCGACAGAAAAAAAAAGGAAGTGATCTCCGAGGAGGATGGGCTGGAGGGATGAAATACTATGTTGAGTGCTTTCACATCTGACCTGTTCAGTGCGGTTGCAGTTCTCATGAACTCTGATGTGTTTTCCTGTTTGGTTCTGTTCGTTTGGGCTGGTGTGGAAGCCGTCAATGGACAACTGTAAAGAAAGCGATCTCTAATCTACTTTACTGTATTGGCCTGAACAGGAGACAGTATTTTTTTCGTGGACATTATGGGGGGTTGTGTCATATTTGAGGACTAAACAATTATCTATTCACAACATCAGATATTTTTTTTGGAATAGTGAGAGTTCTGGTGTAACATCGGCTCCTATGGAGAGTGTTGCATTATGGGTTGTTTGTAGCCTAAATTATTGCTCAGCTCGCAGGTTTCATTAAGTCTCTTTATAGATTATCTGTTACAGTTAGTCAGTGTTTATGAAGCCCAGTTTGACTTTGAGGAGTTTCTGATGGCTTGTGTAACATGTTTTGCTGCTCGAGGAAATAAATTCCTCACATGTGAAAACATCTCCCGTCTCTACTGCAGAAACGGACAGGGGAAAAGGCTTCCAGGATGAGGACTCTCTTCTCCTTGGACTACTAGTATCTTGGGAAAACTTTTCCAACAGGACAAGTCTGAAAGTGTTTTGTATCTTCAAAAAGTCCAAAAATAGCTATTGGAATAAGGGTAGCGGGGGGAAATAGGGGTCATCTTGAAATCAGGGTTAGATTTGGGCCGAAACGGTAGGCCTATATAATAATGCAAGATAATTTCGTAACCGTGGTAACACGTAGGTGCATCAGCACGAGTGTGGAGATTTTCTTTAAAGCATCAAAAACGAAAAAAAGAGGACAGAGCTGTGTCCAAAGCGCAATCCATTCACACACATGACCCCACACACCTATGGCAGCGAGCAATTTGGGGTTCAGCGTCTTGCCCAATGACACGTGGACAGGATCAAACCGCCAACCCTGTGATTAGTGGATGACCCGCTCAACCTCCTGAGCCACAGCTGCCTCCTCATCATTTATGGCATATGAGGTTCAGTCGCAGCATTGACTAATATTCTCATAATCACTTAGTTCAGTAACAGATCAGTAAAGTGCTGCATGACTTGCTGTCAGTCACTTGAATTTGATTTCACCACGTGGTAGTGCTGATGATGCAGGATGACAGTCAGTCTGTATGACTTTGTTTACAGCTCTGGGTGTGAACATGAACCGGACCAGAACTAAAAAGGCAACAATGCATCTTTATTTTTTCTTTGACTGGACCAAACGAACCAAACTACATGTGTGAAAGTGACATTTGCGTGTGCTCTACAATCCTGTCCCGTGCTCACCTGGAAGCTTGAGCCACTTGGGCACCTTGCTGGGGTCAGACCTGGTAGGTTTAGCAGCCTGGCTGTGTGCAGACGCCGGGTCTTGCTCGCCCTGTGTAGACCCACTGGTGACCTCCCGGGGCTCTGGAGGAGGCAGCGGCTCTTCAGAGCCCACGGAGCTGGAGGGGGGTGACGGGGACCGGAACATGCAGCTGAGGTGGGATAAGAAAAAAAAAAGGTTGAAATCTTTAAAAAATGTGTCACCTGGAAAGATGCTCTGAAGGAAGCAGCTTGTTTTTTCTTTTTTTGTTTTCTTGAGATGGCTTGTATCTATTTAAAGCAGCATTGTTTTGCGTGAGGAGCTGTGGCAGAAGTTAAATAACTGTGTGAGATCAAGATCTAAAACACAGGAGGGAGTGATCACCTTGGTAAAGAAGCAAAAGGACAACAGGTGGGGGTCACTTTTGGGAAACGGGCTCTATCTTTAGAAGGACTGGAAAATGTTTTGTGTGTGCGAATGCGTGTGCGTGAGTGGAGGAAATGAGGGCGCATGGGGGCACCTGCTGTTTAGGCAGAACCTCAAAGGGATTCCAATGATGACAGCTTTGTGACAGGAAAATAGGCCGGTTGCCGCGGGATACAAGTGCATATATATACACACCCAAATGCACGCACGACCAGGCACACATTTAAACACACACTCAAACACGTGTACACATACCTTGCAATGGACTCATTTGCTTGCAAGGCAGAGACAGACGATTCCCGCAATTCCCTCTTTATGCAAAAATCTGTGAAGGAAAAACACACAGTCACACAATGTAAACTATTGTTTTGTGACATTACATTCCTCAGTAATACACCAGTATCTAATTCAAAATCAGCATATGAAAGAAAAGAACCGAAAAAGACAAAAACCTGTCTTAACGTCGGAGCCGAAGTACACCAGAGCACCAGGAAACAGGTCGGCCTTCACACAGAGAGAGAGAGAGAGAGAGAGAGAGAGAGAGAGAGAGAGAGAGAGAGAGAGAGAGAGAGAGAGAGAGAGAGAGAGAGAACAGAAGCCATCAAAAATGTTTGGCACACAAGTCAATTTCTGCAAAACATGGAAAAATCTAAACAAAACTGCCTCCTGCTACAAGCAAACCAAGAGCTGCCGCCACATCCAAGTTCAGTTCTGAAGATGATTCATTGCTCGGGGATCTGAACCAGTAACCGTGGCTCTTTGAAGCAGACCACAAAATGAGCTCCAATCAAATGGTTAGTGAAAACACTTTCACCCCTGAAGCACAACACTCCTCTCCGGTGAACGTCTTAATGGTTATAATGGACCAGTGGCAGGCAGATATTATCAACCGTACAATTATGAGGTGGAAACGCAGACAGACAGGCAGGCAAGCGGGGCACATCTGTCTGTAGGGTCTGTGACTCTAATAGGAAGTAGACAAACAAAAAGCAGTTGGAGAAAAACACAGTCTTCTCTAACTCACAGAAACACATGAGCGACACAGGAGAGCGTTTTAGCAGAAGTACGAAGCTGAGCTGGACTGAATGATGGAGAGGTCAAATCACTTTCAGCTGGTGGTCGTCATGTCGCCAAAAACCACCAGGAGACAAACCTCAACTTTGTTCTCAAGAAAAACAATAATTTCTGCTTTTATCCTCTTTTGTCCATGTATAACTACATTAAGATGAATATGCCTTATGATAATGTGTGTTATAAATGACACATTAAACCGAAAAGGTGACTTCATTCTTCATACTAAGCATAGAAGTAGTAGGTAGTAGTAGTGCTTTATCAATCCTAAAAGATGAATTATTTTATCACAGAAACAACAACCAGTAAAGGTTTATGTAAAAGTGATATCTACCTGCTAAAGATCTTTACTACAGAATGTTTGCTTCAGAGGATCCCTCCTACTACGGACGTCCATAGAAAACATGACTTATACTTTCAAAAATTCATGATGAGAGGAATCAATCTTTTTTGTAACAAACACTGATTAATGCTTTTTTACCGTTTTCCTTATTTCTCCCTCTCTCCACTTCAGAAGGCAGATTTAAAGCCATGCTGAAAGGGATATTGTGTGCCACACCTTGCAGGTGATCTCCATTTATCTTATTACGCAACTTTAGACATTTCGATTAGTGTCAATAAAAGCTGGGAGTTTAATACTGTTTACAGACACTGTGTATTGTTGAAGCTGCCCTGATTTTTATCCGTGGCTCTCTTATTGTCTGAAACATCAAGTGAAACAGCCAAACTGATCTTTCCCCACCAGTCAGGCATCCTCTTCTCTTCCAGAACATTATAATCAAACATTGATTAAGCCTAGATTGTGCCGTCTTGTACATCTATTATCACATCTATCGTAATCTTGTCCAAAGTAATACTTTTGATACGTCTGATTTGCCCATAATTAGAACTGCAACCATGTTAACGATGACCTCTTATAACTTCTTGCTGCTTGAGCAGTTAAAATCACAGCAACTGACTGAAGATTCAATAACCCCCTTGTGTGTGGAGTCATTATCGTAACAATAATCCCATCTAGTGCTACAATGATTGGTCAATCAACAGGACTATTTGATAATTATTAACCATTTAAATGATTGATCAAGCAAAACTGCTGTCTAACTCTGAAACTGGAATCAAGGACCCATCGTTTAAAAAATTACTTCAGTGGTAAATCTGACTCTTATCATTGGAAACTGCATGCGTGCCATGCGAGAATGAAAGTTGACAGGTGTAGCAACAATAACTAAGGGGTGTGGGGGGGTGTGGCTTGGCGAACAGTCAATTGACAGACTAATCGGTAATGAAAATAATCTTTAGCTGCAGTGCTAGTGCCTCCACTGTTTCAAATCAACAGTGTAAAAAGAAGCATGGCTGTTGTTGGGATTAGGTGGGTTTACCCTCCACTACAACCCGTTTTACACACACTGTCCTTTCTCTCTCTGCCCCCCTCTCTCGCCCTCTCTTGCCCTCACTAGCCAGTTTCTAAATTGGGACACGATGGCCTAATTGCTATTATCGCAGCCCTGTGAGCAGGAAACAATGTGTTACAGTGAAACAACGGGCATTCCTGCTATGCTGCTCCCTCTGGCAGCGACACTTCCACTTGGGATGAGACAAGGCAACGGGACAAGACCTGTGTGTCTGTGTGTGTGTGAGAGAGAGACAGTGTAAAAAAAAACATATAAGAGAGGAATGGAGCGAGGGAGAGAAACAGGCAGAACGGATCCTGATGGAAGACAGAGGGAGAGACGGATGAGGGAGGGGACGCCTGGTATCAAAGGGCTTCTGGGTTGGGAAACATTCCTTTCCTGACATGACACAAAGTGATTAAAGTGTGCGTCTGTGAGTGTGTGAGTGAGAGAGAGAGAGAGAGAGAGAGAGACAGAGTATATATGCGTGTGCAGTGTGCACTCATGTCTATGTGACACAACAAAAAAAGATTAAAGATTCCTTGTGTGTGTCAAAGATTGATGTATAGACAGGGAAACAGAACCAGACAGTGGTGGGGTGGTGGTAGAAGGAAGGAAGGAACAGGAATTAAGGATTGAATGGAATGGATAAATAGTGGAAGGAGGGAAGAGGAAAATGGAACAGGTGGGACAAAAAGATGAAAAACAAAGAGACGGGCGATTTGCATCAGAACATCAGATGTGATTCAGAGAGATCATGGCACCAAAAGGGCACACACACACACACACACACACACACATTTCAAAGTGTGCTCTTGATGATCGTTATCTTTTGTAGCAGTCCCTCTGAGGAGCTGAATCTTGTTCATCATCCCAACAGGATATCACTTCAAACTACTCTGTCTTGCTCTGCTTCTTCTTTCGTCTACTTAAGACTGAGTCAAAGTGTCAAAAGAGAAAACAGGAGGCGCTGCTGACGAAAATGTTCTAGTTGTTCTAAAATAATGTGTCTTAAAAATAAAAAAGGACAAGGAGAGTCCCACAAGGGCGTCTGGGTACAGACTGATCAACAGCACCAGAGGACAACTTTTTGTTTTTCGTTTGTATCTCTTTGCTCTCAACGGGTTTATTATTCGAATAGCTCCAAACTTGAAGGCAACAAAGCATCAAGGCTGCCCATTGCTCTGTGTGTGTATGTGTGTGTGTGTGTGTCAAGATCAAAGCGAGGCCTGTGTTAACCCCATGTGCCAGTCTGGGAAAAATCAAGCCCAGCTGGGGTCAAGGACAGTGGAGAGGGGGGAACAAGTGTGAGAGAAGAAGGGGAGAAGGGGAATGTGGTGGGGCTTTGAAGAGGAGAGAGGGAGAGAGGGACCAGCCGATACATTTTACAGTCAGTCTGTGTGTGTGTGTGTGTGTGTGTGTGTGTGTGTGTGTGTGTGTGTGTGTGTGTGTGTGTGTGTGTGGAGATAGTTTCAAAGATGGGAAGTCAAGAGTTTTGTAGCTGTTGTTTTCTGGAGTTTGACTGTGATGTGGTTTGTTTGAGTCAAATCATTCTGTTTATTATTGTGGTTTTACAAAGTGCTGCCTAAAGACTCGAACGGCAGATCTTTTTCTCATCTCACCTGGAACAGTGTCGCTGAAGGGTCGTCCAGAATGGTTTTTGGGGGGGTGATGACTGAAAGGAAGTTTTCAGCAAAAACAAAAAGGGCAGAAATTAGAAAGATGGCACATCAACGTTGCTAAAATCTAAACTGAGGTCATTACTGATAGTGGAAAGTTAAAGTGGACAAAGTGAATTTAAAGAATAATGAGACCAGTGCTTGCAGACATGCTGCAGGCTTCTCCAACAGAATATGATCCGTTTTCATCTTAAACTAATGCAGCTGTCCACATCTACAGATACTTTACATGAGGAAGGCTGAATTGTTTTCACTGCTTTTTAGGAAATTATTATCACACACAAGTTAAATCAAGTCTTGGTAGTCTTGTGTGGCCTGTTTGACGACTCTGATCACCATTAACATTTGTTCAGGCTTTTGTCATCAAACTGCAACTAAATGCACGAGGCTGGCTGTTAAAGAAACCAAAAGTTGGATAATTAAACAGTGAGAAAAGCTGACAAATGATGTGGTGCTGATATTTTAAAACATAATTCCAGTTTAGCGCAAATTATTTTCATAGTTTTGGCCATCATTTCTATCGGTTATGATCACTTTGCTGAGATTTGGCAATGCAGCGTCATCACTTAAAAGAAGTCAGACGGGGCAAGAAACTCGAGCAGTCGGACCATCAGACAGGCTGTAAAGAAACCTTCAGGCTGGCCAAGTTGAAAGAGAGAATGTAGTTTAGATAATCTGGCTCAGCTGTTGGCTTGTTTACAACCTGTATGATTGTTTGACCTCTCCTGTTACCTGCCCTGTTGAACTTCATCGTAGTCCTTTCGATGTTTTCTCCAGATCTCAGCAGTTACTTTTGATGAGCAGAGAGCTAGATTGATAAATCGACTGGCATTAGCTTATCACAGATAAGTGTTACTAGTGTTTATGTTGGCTGATAAATAACAAGAAATGTCAGTACAGAAATGCCAGACTAGAATTGAGGTCATTTACAGTGTCTCCATTACACAGTTAGTCCACCAGGCACTGAAAAGTTTATTTTTCAACTGTAACATGTGCCGCTCAGGACATATTTATTAAATTAATTAGAAAAATGTAGGGGTCCTTGTCAGAAATGCAGTAGTGGTCAGGTTATAATCAGAGCTGATAGAAATGATGAGTACCACACAACTTGTAATAAGCTGGAATTATCCTGTGAGATATAAGTGTGAATCCACAGAAACATGGTTTCATAACACCATCAAACCTTCACAGAGGAGCTACAGGGGAGGATTTTTACGCTTCACGACGTTGTGATTCAAAAAAAATGAAACACTTACACAGGTAGAAACCGAGCTGAGGATCCTCCAAGTGGCTCCTCACAAAATGCCTCACAGCACCAACTGGACACAAAACAAACACACAACACCTCCGTCAGTCACTGCGTGGAGGATCATTCATTTTTCAGGTGGAAATTCCCTCACACGTGTTGTTCTGCTGGTTGTGGTGTTGCTGTTGGAGGGCTGAGGTGGATCTAATCGCTGGAATTACAGACCTGTCTCGTTCTTTCTGTCTCTCTGTCACTCTGGTGAGGCTACAGTCATAACTGTGGTGAGTGAGCCGCAAGTAGCTTTAACATTGCAGCCATACCTGTGGCTAGCCAGCTGAAATGAACACTCTCCACAATGCACACACACATGCACAGACACACACACACACACACACACACACACTAAGACACACACCTGTCTCCAGGGGCCTGAAGAAGCCTTGTAGAACATGTCTGTCTGGGAACTGGACCCTCAGGACCACCTGGAGACACACAGTGGCAGTGGGTTATTCAAAGTCTGTCATACAAACACGCACATTTAAAAACAGCATTGCGATTATGCGTCACTTGTGCTCACTTTTGGGTATCTTTCCATCTTCTCCTTCATCTGTGCTTCTCTCAGAGATTTAGTCATCAGCGGAGCCTCCTCGAAAAACGTCCTGGAGGGACGAGGGAGAGAGAGACGAGACACGGCTATAATGAAACAAGCTGTGAAATAAAAAGCAGCCCGCGGAATCAACAATGGTGGACAACGAGGAGAGAATGTTTCATCTCCTAACCTTACTCGTGTGTGGCCGTGTATGCGTGTGTGCGTGTCAGAGGCAGAGACGAAATGCTGTGGTCGGCTTAATTCCACCCTTGGTAATTGCAGTCATTGACACGGTAGTAGCGTAGCCATGAGGCAGCCGGCTAAGTCAATGCAGACTGAGATTAAAGGATGTACGCGGCGAGCTCTCAACCTGGCGGTGTTCGGTCGATGGCTGGAAGATAAACGTCTACACAAAACAGCCTTACTAATTGCGCCCTGCGTGCCGTATTTAGAAGCTTTTCAAGTGTGTGTGGTGTCGTATAAATGAGAACATGTTTACAAACACACACAATGTCTCAGCAGCTGTGGTCGGCTGCGGCCACATCCAGAGAGCGCAGAGTAAACTTGTCCGCATCTGTTTCGGAGACGCGCTCATAAATAAATAAAAACTTCAAACTCATAATAAATAAAAAACTTCAAAACACACGCAGTGGTGCCCGGCATTCTCCCTGCCTATGGCCTCTCATCACTGCTATGGTATTCTGCAATTAAGGGTTATACATCGACACAACACCGCAGGACCAAATGCCAAACTGACTAATTATCTGTTACAAACAGCACAGGAACACATCTGATCCAGACGTGTTTCTGCAGCAACAAGGTACTTATACTCAATATCGCACAGTCCTCTGACCCGAAGTCACTCAGCCGCTTCCATTCACTTCCTTCTCCCACCTCTCGCTCTTCAGCTGGGCGAAGCGCTTGCGCACGTCATCCACGGTCACTTCAAAGAACTCGTCAGGCAGATTCCCGTGGTCCTCACATTGACGGGACATGGAGTCCAGGTGGTAGATGAGAGGCTCCCTCTCCACTGGCTGCAGAAAGAGAGTGAGTGAATGAGGGAGAGACATGACGCAAAGATACTGTGTAAGGTGAAAGGGACAGGTGCATGCCGGTGTACTAAAAACAAGGGGAAGTTATTTATTGTAGTTTGGCCCGTTTATCAACACGGTCAGCAGTTGGAGCTGCAGCAGTGGCTGTGACACACAGCTCATGGAGGCAATTAAGGTACTTGTGCCTGATTGCCGTAATTTGCGTCAACATTTCTTCTCGGAGTCGTAACTCAGTCAAATCTGAACACACAGACATGATACATATCATTGTGGATTCAGTGTGACACTTTCCGAGGATATCATTATCTTTGATGTCCATCTCAAACAAAGAATCCACACATCCACTTAGAAATCATAGAAAATAGACGCTCCTTATAACTCCAGAACTTGCCTGAGAATCACCACGTTTTTAAGTTTTCTTCAGTATCAAAGTAATCCAGTGATAGTTATCTGTATAGTCATGGGTACATTGCAAAAAGGAACTTCTAATGGCTAATTCGGCATACTTTTAATGGTGCCATTTTGAAAGAATGTAAACAAATATAGGCCAAAATGGACTCAAGTCACCATTTGGTGAGGGCCCACAGTGTCAGACTTTGAAAAACCCTGATCTAAAGTCCCCTGAAACATCATGATTATACCTGTGTTTAGCAAGAGTGGCCTGAGAGGGAAACAAACCCTCAGCTGATTATTGTGTTCGAGGCTCATTCGAGGTGGAAATCCACAACAATGAAAGCTGATAAGCTGATGAACTGAAATAAACAGTTAAAAAGACAAAGACAAAAACAAATGGGTTTACCTCCAAGAACTCCTCCCGCTGATCCATGTCTTCCTCTGGCTGGTTGGCAGCAGTTTGACGCTGTGAAAGGAACCAAAGTTGTACTCAATTGTTTTGTCAACTACTGAACTTTGGCACAATGTTGTGTCTATCTACAGAAATGTGCTTGTATCAAACAAACAAAATGTTATGGGCGGCCTGGAGACCTCATAACCGCAGTGTCCACGGTTCGATTCCTACCAGACACTTGGGTTGCATGTCATACCCCTCACCTGCTCATCTCTACACTATCTAAAAAGGTTCTGTCATTTTGAAATTTCACTCATTATTTAAATAAAGCAAAGCCACCTAGTTTCACCAGAGATGTTTGGGATATTAATGTGCTGTTCAGACCTATTTCTTCTCTGCTTTAACGGAAAAATAGATTGAAAATCATACTTTGACAAATAAAAACCAAGACCAAGTTCAGTAGTCTGAGATTAAACGTTAATCTTAACCTTGGAAACAACAGTTGGAAAAACAATCTCAACACAAAGTCAATTTAGGACTTGGAGCTGTTTAAGCAAACTGTTGAAGCGCTCAGAAAACAGAAATTTAAACATCTACATTTTTATGACTGTGCTGGATGAACCATGTTGAGATTGTTTTCTAAGTATTTAATAATCTCATAATTATGCCTAGCAAGATTATTTATCTTGGATGAGATTAAACTAACTACTAGACTAAAATAAGATTTAAGGACTTTCTTCATTTGCCCTTCTTGTGGTGTTATGGCTCACCTTGGTGCTAGAACCGTAGCTGGATTTTGCTTTCTTGGCTTTGGGTGATTCTACTGCAGTAATCAGAGCTGATAGAGATGAGGATGATGAGGATGAAGATAGCGGGCGTCCCACGGCACCTCCTCCAGGACCCCCGAGGCGCTGACCGCCTCCAGAGAAGGGAATGAAAGGAGCCGAGGGAGCGGACGCGGAGGAAGAAGATGGGTGAGAGTTTAGTCCCGATGGCCCTGCTTTCTCGCCGTCCTCCTCGGGTATTCCTCGCTCCACAGGAGGAAACTTTGGCCGAACTGCATCCTGGGAGTTTGGGACCTCTTCCTGTTGAGCAGGAAGCATGCTTGTGGCAGAGGCAGGAGTTGGCGCAGGGTGGGTTTCCATTGGCCTACGGGGGCTTGAATCTTTAATTGGCACCTCTGTTGTTGACGTCTCCAGATGTGAAGGAGCAGGATCGTGCTGAGATGGCGGGCTAGGTGTGGTTTCCTTGGCAGCAGGTGTGGTTGGTATAGCAGCTGTTTCAGTGGCTTCCCCGCCATCTTCCTCTCCCTGTGCTTTGTTCTTTTTAAGTAAAAACCTTGAATAGAAATGGAAACAACAGCTTTATCATAAACTCTCAAGTTTACATTGTTTTATGCACAGTATGCTACACACATGTTGTGTAACACAGCATACTGTGTACATGTTATTTAAAATCAGCTTGAACGCAAGCAGCCTACCTGACAATGGCACTTCCTCCTGTAAGACCCAGAGACTTTAGAGTGGCCTTCTTCAGTGCATCTTCCCCACTCACCTACACACACACACACACACACACACACACACACACACACACACACACACACACACACACAGCTTTGTTACCATAAAACTCACTTTCATCTCTTGAAGAAGGGAGAGTTAAAGGAACGTTGTATACCTCGTCTCTCATGTAAACACACACGGGGGTGGATCCCGACTCAGACCGCTCCGACACACTGGAATCAGGTGGTAACGATAAGAAAAACAAGGATTAAAATTATGGGCAAATGATTTTTATTTGCTTTTACGGCGACAAAACAAAACAAAACACAGAAGTGACTTGCCCTTGTTCAAGGAAATCAGCACTGTGATTTTACAATAAAACCTCATGCGATGCAGTGGCACGCTTTCTGCATGTGTAAACCATGTGTGTACGATCCCGTGTAGAAACTAATTGAACCATAAATGTTTTACTATTGTTCTCCTCAATTCTGAAAATCAAAGCTTCCCCCTCTGCTTCACCACAGCTTTTACGCTGGTGCGGAGCTAATATTCATTTCATGGAAGCGTAACTTCCCTGGAAAAGAATCGGGATGTGGAGTGATGTCATTTAATAGAGATGAGATGAAGGCTGGACGGACGCACGAGCACCTGGGACCGCACAGCTGGAACTACTGAGTAACAGCTGCATGTGTGTATTGTGTGTGTGTGTGTGTGTGTGTGTGTGTGTGTGTTTGTGTGTGTGTGTGTGGGAGTGTGTGTGAATGAGTGCTGGTGATGTGTGGGAGAGCTTAAACCACAGTAGAGGAGTGGTGAGAAGAAGGGATGTTATCTAGCACAGCGATGGCCTGCGTTCATTCCTAAACAAGATCACGTTTACTTTGCAGCCTGGTGTCAAGTGAAGACTAACACACACAAACACATTTGTCCATACTTGTGAGGACTTGTGGGGCTGTGTGATATCAATGTATAGTACAAAACGGCAAATGGTATGAAAAAACATAAAATAACCAAACCAACCAGTGACCGAACTCTTATGTCTAAACAAAAACCTCAAAAACTAATATTGTTAGTTTTCACCACCGCTCCCATAAACCCTTTTCACAGCAGACATTTTGACTTGTCAAAGCAGGAAAAGCACAGGTGGAATTAATAACATTAATGATGGCTGCATTCCATTTAAGAGAGCCAGTTCCAGGTCTCTGGCATTGTGTGTGTGTTCACTCAGTGACATGTCTTACTGGGACACTTAGTTAATGTTATTACTTACACCTGTACTTTTCCTCCTTTGACAAGTCAAAATGTCTGCCGTGAAAAGAGTCCATTCACGCTTCTGACTGGCTTATTCACTATAGCAACAGCGACCGAGGCTCATGGGTATTGTAGTATTTAGAGGAGTCCGCCATGCCAACCTGATGGACAAAACATGGTTTCTCAGAAAAGTTGAAATACTTCAAACTAATGGCTCACATTACCTGGGAGCGTCCTGTGTTAAGTAACATTGAGGACGTTGTTTAAAGAAACATTTGAAATGGGAATACAGAATGGGGGAAAACACTTCAGAGAACCCGCCGATCCTGCCACTTCGAAATGTATAACCCCAACTTCATTCTCACCAAAACCCTAAAACCCTTAGAATTAAACCCTCGAACAGCACTGTGAAGAAGTGGGAACCGGGAAAGATGTCTTTACTTTCCATAAATGTCCTCAATTTGGTCCTCACAAAGATAGATGTACAACAGCACTCACACACACACACACACACACACACACACAAACAAACACACATAAACTTTGCACATGTGTACACACTCATAAACACACCTGATCTGGGGAAAATGTGTGAGCAGTTCCCACAGACTCTGTCCACACGAGAAGGAGCCCTGGAGCCGAGAGCCGTCCTCCATCTGTAGTGCAATCCGCACCTGAGAGACGTAACACCACAGCAACACACAATCGTAGTTTAAACGCACGTTAAAGACCACAAACCCACTTTACACGTTAACCAGTGTGCATGATCCAGGAATCAATAACAGGTCTAAATGATCAACAACAGTCCATCCACACCTCTTGAGCTGGGTGTCTAACCTCATAGCACATGCAGTATGTATGCACTATAGGCAGCTGTGAGATTAATTTAAGAGTGCCAAGTGTTTTTTTTGGTGGCAGCTTTTGCATTTATTATGATAACAGCTGGCAACAAAGGACTCTTACTGGATTTGATCCTAAATTAAATGGTGTACGTCTCAGAAAACTCAGCCACCAGGACACAAACTGTGTTTATTTGTTTAGACTTTTCTTTACCTTTTGCTTTTTTTCTTATGAAATACTACACAGATTTACATCAAAACCTTATTCAATTTAAAATAAAAAACCTGGGAACCACTGCATTAACACTAAACACGCATTTCAAACACTTTTTCCATTAAATTATTTGACAATTTAAGTTGCCTTTACACACTATAAAATACAAAAATAAAAATAAATGGATGCAAAACGTATCTTTACCTCAAAACTTTTACGTTGCAGGAATGTGTAACAAAAAGTGATCTTAAATGCAGGAAGGAAACTCACTATACCAAGTACCAAAATCTCCCTAGGTGGCCATTTGTACGTTCTTGGCTCTACAGTCTTGAGCCATTTAGCAGGAAGAAAATTCTTTGATAATCAAACCTGATTAAGCTGCACATGTGAGCCTACCTCGGTCTGGAAATGAGTAACACCAGGCACCAGTCTCTGTTGTTCTTTCTATGAGTTGTTTATGTTTACTCAACAACCATGTTGTCCAGCACAGAAAGCACGCTGCACGTCAGCACACCGGGAGAGATGAAAAGAGCGCCTTGGCTGTCAGCGGCCAAACACGAAACACTCTCACACACACACCAGTTTGGCTGAGGTAAATGTTGGGAGAGCCTGAGTGTGTCTGTCTCTGTGTGTGTGTGTGTGTGTGTGTGTGTGGTACAAGAGTGAGTGTGTGTGAGTATATCAAATCTGTGAGGTATCAACAGTCAACCATCCATCAAATGAACAAGAACAACAGATCAAACCCAGCCGTGACTTTACTGCTTAGATTGTGATGCCATGATGTCATAGGAAACAACAGCTCAGCTACAACAAAGTGTTTTGTTGGAGACAGATCAGAGTGAACGCAGGAACACAGACGGAGAGTTTATTCATTTCCAGGTACTGACAATAAAAGCCCACATATACAGCTAACAGAAATACCACAATAACACTGGTATTGCAATATAAGGCTACATATCAAATAAGCAATATCTTGATACGATTTCATGTGATGCAATACTGATACTCTGGCACCAGCATCGCGTTATTGAAGCAGAGGTATTTCCTTTTTTTTCCTGCAGATTATGCCAATTTAAAGCTTTCTGACACTGCAATCATAGCAAATGTGGCTGTGTGGCTCAGATTCTCTGCACTCTGTGATACAGGCTTTCATCTCGCCTGTCTGGAATCGCCTGTGTTGTGATACCCAGCCCTAATCATCATACAGTGATATACAGACGAGTGACAAGTTAAAAGGAAGAAAGTTGAATATATATATATATATATATATATATATATATATATATATATATATATATATATATATATATATATATATATATATATATATGAGTGGAGAAATCAAATGATGCTTCCATACAGGTCATAAGGGGTCACTGACCGGTTTGATGAAAAGGATGTGAATCATATGCTACAGCCTTTCACAGCCACCAGATCTCAACCCAACTGAACACCTATGGGAGACTTTAGCAGACATCGTCATAACAACAAATGAGTGAATTTCTTTTGGAAGAAGGATGTTTAATCCCTCCAGTAGAGATCTTGAAGAATCTATGACAAGGAGCACTGAAGCTGTTCTGGTGGCTCTTGGTGGAACGACACCCTAATACTAAGACACTTTGTTGCTCCATAGTCCAAGCTACATCGCAGTTAACTAATACAATATTTTACTGTAACAACACTGTTATTTCTCCAGAGAGTCCATAACAACCATCAATCAAAACACCAAAACAAAAAATCACCAGCATATGAACAAAGAAAGTCTAAAATGTTTGATTCAGCCAGTATCATCCAGCTCTACACATGTAGATGCAAAGGTATAATACTGGACATGTACTGAGTAGGAATTCTCAGCCAATCATTTTAATTGTCTTGGCTATGAAAGTCATACAAAACAATATTGTGCATTGTGTTTGACTTACAGAATATCATCAATATTAAGTGTTTTTACAGTTTGTGTTAATCATTTTGGAAATACAAACATGAAATGTACATTCCACGTGTTTAAAAACTACATCAATGTGATAAGCTTACATGTTTCTGTTTTGCTAAGTCAGACCTGACAATCAAGCTACTATACTAGTGCCAACGGTGACACCGACTAGCAGGCAATCACCATTATTATGTACCCTATCCTAACCCAACATATTGTACTGCACACATACACTGATGACTATCATCATGGGTCCTATGAGGTCAGCCACCACAATTTAACACCATCTCACTAACTCTCTCTCACACACACACACACTTGCAATTTGTTTGAACTAACCTGGCCGTCAGCTACAGCCTGTTTCCTTGCACTCGTCACCATTTCCAGTTTAGCGTTGTTGGGCAGGTTGGCAAACCTCCATGGCAGCGTAAGGTCAACAGCAGTCCTCTGAAACCTGCCAAGAGTTGATGACAGAGGAGAGGCAGGTGAGTGTGATGGGACAATAAAATCCTTCCAATATCATAATAAAAAATAAAGAGCACCATTAAATTCTCTCTCATCTGTAGTTAGTAGTTATTAGAAATGAGACAAGACTTAAATGATCTGGTCCCTGAGAGTAAATTAGGTCAAAAAGTGAATAACAACTGCCACCTTGATTTTTGTCTTTTGTTCAACTGGAGGCAACTTTAAAGACTAAATCCTGGGTTTCATCTCACGTGTGCAAATTAGACTGGGACACCTGCTGCGTACAATAGCAATTTATTTAACTGGTTAATATCAGAAGTCATGTCAAGTCACACATTATTGTTCACTACTGCTGACATCTCACACACAACACACTGAGCCCGATATTCAGTCCCCACATATGGCCGAATTACGCATCTTGGTGAATCTAGATGCAGTCTAGGCTCGGGGCTTCAACTGCTAAAAGGTTACAGGACAGGAATGAAAAGATAACATTAATTCAGCTTAAATGTCAGCACTGTGACAGCTACATTAGAAAACTCATACTCACTTTAAACCGTGATCGTCGGGGTTAAATCCATGCTTTTTGCACACATCCTCCAGCACCTGAAGATGACAAATACAAGCTGAATCTCGCAGATGAACAGTTGCCACCCAGTTAGCAAAGACATTTAATTTCATCCGCACGAAAACAGAAACTGATCTGTCACGGGCTAACTACTGTTAGCCACACAAGCTAACTCAGAGGAAACTAGTTTGCTCTGGTTTGGAAAGAAAGGAACAGAATGAAACAAACCGACCATGTCAGAAAACATAAAATGTTCTTTAAACACAGGTTACCTGTAACAACGGCGTGTTTGGAGACACTTTAACTGTCTGTCTTCTCCCACTGGGAGTGAGAACCGTCACAGCTGCACCACCGGCTGCCATTGTGTGCCGTGACGTCGCGGTGTTTATTTGAATAAACTTTATTGACTCTCTCTCGGCAGGGTTTAAAGGGTCAATTCACCCAAGTTATTAGAAGACTTTTTTGTTTGTGGTGCTCACAGAATTGAAAGTTACAATTAAACGAATCTCACTGTTTTTATAGCCTAGCTATGTTCTTCTGTAAAAACTATCCCCATGACAACAGACATATCCTGTAAAATATTATAGGCCTAAATATTAAATAAAGGCACAAATGTAGCTGAGGCTCATTTTAAAAGTATGGCCGTATCATGTCTTGCGTCAATCTAGCTTTTAATATATTACAAACATAAAAATGAGGCTACGTACAGACGATTGACAAATAAAAGAACACACTTGAATAAATGAGAAGAGAAACGTAACGTGCCTTTTTTCCTCACAGAAGACATTTTGACACGTCACAGAAGAAAAAGCACAGGTGTAAATAATACAAATATTGATGGCTAAATTCCATGCAGGTGTGCCAGTTCCAGGGCTCTATTCGTGTGCATGCTGGCTTACTTACTGGGACATTTAAATGGAATTAAGCCTGTAACAAGTCCTTTGCATACGTACATGACAACATACAGGGGATTGAGAAAGGCAGAGTGAGGCACCTTTGTACAGGAAGCAGTGTCTCTTTTATCACTTTTTAGTAGTCATCTCTGCTTATGTAATCCTTGACTTATAAATCCACAATATCCAAAATTTAGAATTTTATCAGAAATGTCAATAAACCTCATGAAGTTCAATCTGTTTCTTTATTTCATTCTTTTGTTTAACAAGAGCAGAGCAGAGTCTCATAATTACGCCTATAAACATCACTGGAATATATATATATATTTATTTCATTTTGACAAGAATCATGTTTGAGTCTGAAACTTTAAAACAAAGGGTTCAGTGTCCATTTAACTAATTAACGGATGCTGACATTTTTGAAGTTACATGTGTTAAATTCCTAATAAATCACACAATGTGTATCATAAGTCATTATTCGTGTCCTGACCTTTAGTATATCCTATTCAAAAACATAATAACAAAACACAACACAACCAGCTAGCATGTAGAAGCCTACCAATCTGGCTGAACAAGGCTTCCTACTTTAACTGCAGTGACCCTCATAAGAGAAGAAGATAGATCTGTAAACTGGCAACAACACATCCAGTCTGTTCCCCATGTGGACAACTTCATATAGGCATATATACCATATGCAGTTTGACAGACGACCTGAATCATGACTGTTTTCTCTCAAGAATCAAACTGGATCAAAGCTGGAATCAGGCTGGACAGACAACACGTTGTGCCAACAGATGGAGAGGTGTGAGGTCAGAGCTTCAGAAGATATGCAACTGACTGACTGAGTGACCACCTCAGCAGCATTTAGAGTCAGACTCCACCTGAGAGAGAGAGAGAGAGAGAGAGAGAGAGAGGTGAATACAGGTCTCAGTTCTGGGGGGAAATTGCCACCGTCTGAATAAACAAACAAACAATCAGTTTCCTTCCTCACTTAGCAGGCTAGAAACTTCAAAACTGCCTGGACGGAGTGAAAGCACATGAAGGCATCTGTGCTGGGAGTTTGTCTGGATTTACACAAGATTTTCACCAAAAAATAAATAAATAAATAAATTTAATTATTGATTAATGAATGGCAAACAGATGCACTTGTTAAAAACAGGGGTTCCTTTCTTGTAAAACCCCAATACATATCAAAGTCAGTCAGCAAAAATGTAACGGCAAATGTGGATGCTGGATCTGGTTTGAAATACTGATTTTAGAAGTGAACAAAGCTTTTTACCACATGCCACAGTCACGATTTAAAGCCTTCCAGTGAACTTATCTCCTCTACAAACTTCCTAAGCACTTCAGAACTAACTCATCTCTATAAGATTATCTCCACGAGCAAAACAAAAATGCAGGTTTCCTTTTCGAACCGCAGAACATGTGAATCACTGCAAACTTGCTCCCGCTGGACCCCGGCGGCATGGTGCGACCCTCTGCAGCCTGTCCGGCTTCCCTCGCACACCACATTCAATCAAAGACACTTCAAAGGCAGTGTGGTCACATGATGACAAACCATCAAAGGGACAGAGTGAACCGACTGAAGGGGCGTGCCAGGCATACGCGCGCTCTTGGTGTGAGCCCGACGCCCTGCGAGGAGCGTCAGCCAACGATAATAACGATTGGCCCGCGGGAGTGAGAAGCACGCGGGGCAGGGAGCAGGAAGGGGGTGGGGGGTGGACTTCAAATAAAATTCCACTTCGTCCGCAGCTCATGAGGACCTGAACCAAGAGCCAACAGGTCGTCAGTGAAGCTGGGCTGCACGATTGGATTCAGGGACTTTACGCGCGTAATGACGCCTTTTCTGGCTGCTCGCGATTTTAGGACTGAAATGGGGTGGGAATGAACTGCACGTGCATTTGGGGTGGATTTTAAACCAGCTCCCCATCTCTGAAGGCACCATGGAGAACCATAACCTGAGGTCATTCTGCACACCTTCCATGAGCTTCCAAGAGGTCTCCGTGCGTTTTCAAAGAACTTTTCACTTTTCTAACGACTCTTAGGGCATGCTGTGTTTTATTCAGGTCCCTCGCACACACTTGAGAGACGTTTTCCAGTAACAACTAGACATGCAGAGCCGTGGTGTGGTGAGAAGCTCGGCCGGTCTGTCCGCGGTGCGCTCCTGCTTGCTGCTGCTCTTCATCCACATGAGCGCACCGGTGGAGGCGAAGAGAGCGCACGGCGGTCGGGCGCAAACTCGGCGGGTGCAGCAGCAGCAGCAGCAGCTGCAGCCTCCGGCGCAAAGGGAGCGGGTGGAAGGAGCAGAGAGCTTCCCGTTAGACTTTACAGCCGTGGAGGGTAACATGGACAACTTCATGGTGCAGATAAAGAACTTGGCGCAGTCACTGTACCCGTGCTCTGCGCAGAAGCTGGATCAAGACATGAAGCTGCACTTTTTGAAGAACGTATCTGCCACTTGCAATGACGGGTCACCAGCAGGGTAAGTGAGCGGCCTGAACTGCGTCTTAACTTCGTCACTTATGAACATGTCACTTAAAAGACCTGTAGTCATTTCGCATGGAGAGGATTTTTGGTTAAAGCCATGAAGGCGCAGAGGCTCAGTTGCGCTCTGCTTCACCAAACATTCAATGTGTGTTACTCTGGCTTAGTTTAGTTGCCCGCCCGTTCAGTCCCTCCGGGTGTGACCAAAATGGATCAAAAGGAGCCGATCGCAGTGCGCGCTGCCGCTGAGCACTATACATGAGAGAGAGGGAGGATGCGCGCACCCGAGAGAAAGGCCAACGCTTTTTATCCATGCAGATATGAGTTTATTTAAGTCGGATGGACCAAAGTTGTTGGGTCTAATATTTACAATATGAAACTAGACTGATAAAGATAGATTACAACCAGTGAAGCTTTTGCCATGATAGGTACCTGTGTTTTCTACAGTGCAAGAAACACAAGAATCATTGTAGGTGAATCATTAGATGTATCCCTAACGACTTGCATATATATCCATCAGATGAACTTCTTGGTTATAGACTAAAAACATATACTAAGGCAAACTCCACTGTAAAACCACTGTAGAGCCACAAGCAGGTGTCCAAGTCAGACTGCAGCTTTGACTGATTTGTGCCTGTATCATCATTTGTAGGCTGCTCATTCTCAGCAGCTACTGTACAACAAGTGAAAAGTAACTACCACCCATCTTCAGATGGAATGACTCAACTGCTGTGCCTCCTGCACATCACTGCAAGATCCCGGTTTTAGTCAAATTTTCACAAAAAAATAGGTTGTTAAAGGGTTGGATAGGGGGCATTGTGTTCCCTGGAGTCCCAAGAGTTGTGCCAAAACACTGTGACTGTGTGAATAAGAGGGACCTTTCCATATGCCACCCATGCTGTTAAGCCTCTGTGTGTGTGTGTGTGTGTGTGTGTGTGTGTGTGTGTGTGTGCGCTGCCAACAGCATGATGAGTTTCCTCTACTGGTGTTTTTTTCTTGAATAACCGTTTAGAGCTCTGAAAGCCTCTAAACAGACTCCAGCAGAGATTTTTAGCGGTGCGATCAGAGCCAAATCTTTCATGTCAGGATCAAAGGTAGCATCCCTCCCGTGGAGCTTGTGTTGTGTATGTATGTATGCATGTGTGTGTGTGTGTGTG
Organism: Macquaria australasica; assembly: GCA_005408345.1. Lineage (NCBI taxonomy): Eukaryota > Metazoa > Chordata > Actinopteri > Centrarchiformes > Percichthyidae > Macquaria > Macquaria australasica. Next base: position 197,366 of record SEMN01000756.1, read on the forward strand.
TGTGTGTGTGTGTGTGTGTGTGTGTGTGTGTGCATGTATGACACATTCACAGTGCTTTGTGTTGGTGTTCACACTCAGGTACTACATCAAGGAGTCTAAAGGCAGCAAGAGGTGGCTGCTCTTCTTAGAAGGTGAGGATGACCCTGCAAACTACTACTACACTATGGCGAAACACAACTCTGTGTAACCTATTTACAAGCGTGTGTGTGTGTGTTTGTGTGTGCTGTTCAGGTGGATGGTACTGTTTCAACAGGCAGACCTGTGACAGCAGGTATGAGACGATGAGGAGACTGATGAGCTCCACCAAGTGGCCACAAACCAGAACAGGTAACAAGACACAGGTCATTCCCTGCATTGTGTGCAGCACAATCAATGCACACTTTATATCCTGCACACACACACACACACACACACACGCGCGCGCGGAACTGGTTTGTGAAGCTTTTGCAAAATCTCGGCACAGCCCCGCAGAGCTTTTGCTTTCCTAAGTAGGAAAAAGAAAACTTCTACTGAATGAAGGAGATTCATTGAAATGTTTGTGTTTCCTCTTTAGCTGAGTTTGCATTCATCTTTAAAAGTCAAACTCTCTGGTTCTTTCCCCGCAGCCATCAGGGAACTCCTTGTTTGTTTTTGACTCTCTCTCCACCACCCTCTCTGTGTACACTTCACACTGGTGGCCAGTGCAGCAGCCGCAGAGCTCTTCAATGGCTGCATGTAATTGCTGACCCAAGCAGGGAAAGTTAATGACTTCTTGACCGCAGGGAAAACACACACACAAACACACGTACAGTAAACACACACCTCAACATACATCAAAACACACAGCTATGCGTCAAGGTTTGTGAATTTTAACAAGTAGCCTAAAAGATTTCACCCTCTCTTAGCTTTACTGAAGCTTTTTGACTCTACAATGAGGACATGTGTCCAGAAAGGGAAATAAATGTTACATCTTTACTTTCTCTGTTTCGCAGGAACAGGAATCCTGTCTCCTCAGCCGGAGGAAAACCCGCACTGGTGGAACGCCAACATGGTGTAAGAACTCGTGTCTCTCCTTCTCTTTATAGTTAATGCACTCATGTGTTTTGCTTTCTCTCCTTTTTCTTGTTTTCCCAACTATAACTCTTTCTACTGATGTCAATGAGTGTATGTACGTGCGTACGGGTGCACACAAGTTACATCTTGGGAGAAAATAACTCATGAGAATCGTATTATTTGAGTAAAAAAAAAAAGATTAACCCAGTGTTTGTGTTAATATATTATTTTACATTTTTTTTAGACATACTAGTGCTTTATATATCTACAAAAGTGAAATACTGTAATTCTTACAGGTTGATGTGTCAATAATTTAGCACTCTGAATGGGAGTATTCCTTACAGAATGAGTGCTTTTACTTTTAATACTATGGTACTACTTTTATGCATTTACTTAAGTTATTTGTATCATACAGGACTTTGACTTTAATGGTTTATATTTCAATTTCCATCCTGGTATTTCCACTTTTAGGTACATATAAGACAAAACGAGCACTTTTGCTGCCTCTGTTTTTATTGTTTTTGCCATTTATCATCCTTTCATACATAAAAAAAACCTGACAACACTCTCCGTCTGGTCCTGTTCTGTTCCAGCAGCTGCTTGTTATTGTTAGATCATGAAAGACACACACTCGCTGACATCCTACAACAGCTCTCTGTGTCTTTGAACGCACACTTTGTGTTCAGTCTACCATCACACAGCAGCCCATTTGGCTTTTGTTTGTACAGAGGTCTTAACTGTCAGCTGTCAGCACAGCAGCTCAAATAAAAGCTGCTCTGATGTTTGAGTTTGATTCCAAGTTGTCTCTGTCCTGCAGGTTCATCCCGTACTGCTCCAGCGACGTGTGGAGTGGAGCCACACCGAAGACAGATCACAGTAAGACACAGCAAATCAGTTTGTGAGCTTGTAGATCTGGCTGAGGATATATAAAGAAAGATTTACTGACGCACTAGTGATTTAAAGGCAGAGAAAAGGAGCAAGTGAGCAAAAAGACTAGAGGCTGCAGATACAGAGATCTTATGATCCGGGAGCTCATTGTTACGTTCAGTTTTCAGTGCCTTCGCTGTGTGGAAGCTTTTTCTTTTAGCTCTTATAACATGTTGAACTCCCTCCATCGCTTCAACCACGTCTGACTTCCTGAAAACCCTCATTATATTGTGTTTGCTTTAGACACAAGCTGTGCAGGAGTCTCAATCTCCGAGTTTCAAATCAAGCCACATTATTTCATCCCTTATATGTTCTGAATTTCTCCATGAAATCAAGATCAAGTTCAAAATGCCACAGCTTAAAACAAAGAAAGTAGCTGAGTATCGCTAATTGTCAATTTGAGTATGATTTAATGTAATCAGTCAGGTGCCATAATGTTTTTTATGCATTAATAACCCTGTAAGCTAAGCACATAAAAACCTTAACACTTAAAAAGCCATGATACTCTTTTTTAAAACATAAAACGTACGTGTTTAAATATACCCTTTTTAAAATGAATATACCCTTAAAATGAGAAAGAAGGGGTTGTGAGATTAAATTCTTTTGTGTTGTGTCATCACCTTCCTCTTACCTTAGGTTTTCAGCAGTTGTGTAATACTGATGTGGAGTTAGTAGTCGGAGTGAGAAGTGTGGCTCTACGTGAACAAATAAAAAACATGTTTGTTCTCAGGTGATTATGCGTTCATGGGCTCTCTGATCATTAAGGAGGTGGTGAACGACCTGCTGACAAAAGGTCTGGACAATGCCAAGGTTCTGCTTCTGGCAGGAAGCAGGTCAGTTCAGCTTATATATGTGTGTGTGTGTGTGTGTGTGTCACCTACTGTATGTGTGTTATACCAAAGATAGTTGCTCAGCTGCACCCTTTGATCCAACTCTTCCTGTCACCAGTGCGGGCGGTACAGGTGTCCTGCTGAACGTGGACCACGTCGCAGAGCAGCTGGAGTCACAGGGCCACCGAGGGGTGCAGGTCAGGGGTCTGGCTGACTCCGGATGGTTCCTGGACAACAAACAGTACAAATTCACAGACTGCCTGGATACCATCAGCTGTGCCCCCACTGAAGCCATAAAGAGAGGCATCAGGTAGGACAGGTGGATAGCTGAAAGGACAGATGGACGGACTGATGGGGGACTGAGGAGTGTAGATTTTGTAAAGTGGTGACACTTTGCTGTTGTGCAGGTACTGGGGCGGTCTGGTGCCAGAGAGCTGCAGACAGGCTCATGTGGGAGAGGAGTGGAACTGTTTCTTTGGATATAAAGTCTACCCCACGTTAAAAAGTGAGCGACAAAACACCTGGAGCTTCTCCATAAGGTTGTGTGTGTCATTTAAAGTCTGACCTGCGGTACGTCCTCTCTCCTGTCCAGGCCCAGTGTTCGTGGTGCAGTGGCTGTTTGATGAGGCCCAGCTGACAGTCGACAACATCCACCTGACCGGGCAGCCCGTCCACGAGGGCCAGTGGAGGTACATACAGAACCTGGGACAGGAGCTGAGGAGCACGCTACGTGACGTACCGTAAGACGGACAAACACACACACACACACACACAAGATACTGCAAAGTAAAAAAGACTGTTTGTTGACTGTGTGATTCTGTGTTTTGAATGGCAGGGCGATGTTTGCTCCGGCTTGTCTGTCACATGAACTCATTACTAGAACGTAAGTAAAGGAACCTTGGATCTTTCAGGTTCTCTCCATTAACAACCTATTCAAACACTCAACATGTCAGATGACTGTCAACACAAATACATACAGTCACATTTAGTGCTATTGTAATAGACTTTATTAACTGTCTGCTATCAGATACTTTAACCTTTGCTCTACATTATCTTACACTTTACGTTAACTTTAACTATTCATACAAAATATAGAAAATCTGTAAGTAGTGCATATGTTGCTGCACAGTTTTCTTTCTATATATATTTGTGTATTACTTTTTTCATAATGATGTCCACAGATTTCATACATTAAAATTTATAATACGCAGTTTGTGGTGGTGTAGTACCCCATACGTTTCTACTAACGTGTGTCACATGTAAAACAGTATACGAGTATGTGGTACTCAACTAGCATACTGTATATAAACTGTAAAGTCGGGGTGAGTGATATGGATCAAATCTTCTATCAAGATATTCTAATAACAGAGGGTAAAGTCTGCTTTTGGCAAATGAAGGCACTTCAACACACTGATGAAAACATCCTGTAAATTCAATATTACCATGAATATTAATACATTTAAATTAATTGGTCAGACCGATATTAGTTTATCACAGATATATCTGTATATGTTGGCAGATAAATAACTAGAAATATCCAAAGAGATGTTTTGAGATACTTTTTATTATACTTGTTATATAGTTTGTCCACCAGAGAGCACTGATGAGTTTAATGTCCCACTCAAAACAAACATTGGTAACAATTATTTATAACAAATGTAATGGATCCTTATCAAAAATGTTTGTGTATGTTATGTGTATTAATATCAGCCAATTTATGATTCTTAGATTTCGAACTCGATTATTGACATCGGTCAGTCTCTAAATACAACCCAGAGAAATTAAGGGATATACACCATAGTATAAACCGTATGGTAAAATCTCTCACTGTATATATCATCATATCACCCAATCCTACCATATAGTATTACATTTAAATTTAATCCTCATGACAGGGCCCATAATGATGTAAAACGTACACACAGTACATTTTACATTGTAATAACATATGATATGATAGATGTTTTGTTGGACAGGTGAAGTTATCTGCTCATTCTGTCTTCTTTGACCTTCCATCACTATGTGTCTTCCTGTCCCTGCAGCTACTGGATGGACATTCAGGTAAAAGGCACGTCCCTGCCCAGAGCCCTCCACTGCTGGGACCGCAGCCTCCAAGACAACAACCACATCAACGGCAGCCACAGCAACCACAACCAGCCAAAGCACAAGACCCCACCCGCGAGTGGTTGCCCTCTGCATTTGATCGACAGCTGCCCGTGGCCTCACTGTAATCCGTCCTGCCCGACTATTCGTGACCAGCTGACGGGACAGGAGATGAGCGTGATCCAGTTCCTGAAGCACATGGGCTTCGACGTGCAGAAGATGGCCCAGCAGCAGGGGATGGACCCCAGGACGCTACTGGGCATGCTCAATAACGGGAACTGAGTGGCAGCAGTGTTTAGTGTAGTGTCAGAGAGCCGTGCTGCAGAGATAAGAAGGTGCTGAACATAAAGGGAAGACGGCAGGAACATGAAAACAGAACACGAATGAGAAAACTGTCAGTACTTCCGGACACCGTCTTCCAGCAACAACAAACAAGACACAAAAACTCACAAGTGCCTGAGGAGTTTTGAAGACAAATACAATCAAACCATCACGTTTGAGCCGTTTAAACACAACATGGGATCACATGCTCCTTGTTTTAACATATATAGATATTATGCTATTATTGTGAGGTGTACACAAATACAATGACAGCTGGGTACAGTGTGTGTGTGTGTGTGTGTGTGTATATACAGTAAACATGTACCATACATTATGTGTGTGCAGTTGAGACTGTCATGGTGGTAGGCTGAAAGAGTTTTGATGGGGAAGCACTTGATTGAATTGTTTTGTGGGGATTTGGCGCTCTCTTCTGTCGACTCTAAGTGTCACATTCAGAAAGACATCTACGGTGCTGCCGTTTCTACCCTCCAAACATGCTGCTTTTTCACATTTTGGAAAAATAATAATTTAATGGATAATATTTACTAATAAAAAAAGGTACAAATATTAAGATTACTTTGTTCTTCAGGCTACTTAAAAGTGCTTGCATATTTATTTTTCTACCGATAATGTCTTGTATGTCTTATAGTCAGACACAGTTAGCTACTGTAAGTGTCTCCATACGTTTTACTTTTTTATTTGCATGTTTGTGAAAAAAAAAAGAAACCTGTATGCTAATAATACAAAATATGTCCATGTTTTTCAGGTTGTTGAGTTTGTAACAAATATTTTCTCGTGCTGCAGTAGTTTCAACACCTTATATAAGCACTAATAAATACAAATGCCGATATGATAAAAACATAATTTAATTACAAAAGTATGACAATAGAGTGGTAGTTTTCACCCTAAAAAAACAACTCAGAAAACAAAATGGAAAAACAAGAAGCCATTTCCAGTATTATCATACTACATACTCACACCCACCACGTTTATCTACAACATACATACTGATAAAATTATTTTAAAAATTAAAAGATTTTGAAACAACATTGTAGACTACATACATTTTTTTGCACCAGAAATAAGAATAAAAACTACTTGTTCACAGTTGTTGAAAAGTGCTCAGCTTTAAGATTTTTCAGGTTATACCATCCTTATGTAATGTTTAACCTCTTAAAGTTGAGTTCAGGTATTTCATCTATAAACTTAATGTATATAAAGCAGACAGCTTTGTTTCACCTGATATTTCCATGTTGTTTGTTTCCTCTCTCTATAAATGCTCCAGCCATTAAAATCCTAGCCAGATTTCTACCCAATGCATAATACATACATTTTATCATATATACAGTTTGCTGGCCTCATTTCAGTTATATCCCCACTGGTTTAAGATTTCTCCAGACCTCAGTGCTCAGACAATTGAGGAGGCGTGTCTTCTGGAGACAGAGAGGTTGGGATCTCAACAGCTCGAGTCCTAGAGGAAAAATAGAAACACAGGAGGTAAGAGGAGGCCAGGGTATAGAGATTGTTTTAGCTTCAGACAAAGACTGCTGTTGTGAAGCACCAGAGCTGCAAACACCGACCTGACTTGTGAGTCTTCGAGCGGGGGTTCGTTTTTTCTCATGGATAGATTGGAGGCGAGTGATCAGAAACTTCTTATCCTCTCCCTCCTGAGCAGAGAGATGAAGAGAGGAAGGAGAACCAGAGTCATCAAATTTAGTGTGTTTTATAGTTATCTTTAAAATTGCATATATTGAGAAACAATGCTGTATATATTTAGGTGATGTCTTACATTTTCTATCTGCTCCTGTAGTAAGCCAATGATTTTCCTTTGACCGTCCACCACCTGACTGTGGAAGTAGATGACTATCCTGATGGAAAGAAGAGACATCAGATCAGTACAACCAGCACTGATCTCAATAATAATGCAGTATGATAGTGTGTTGCTACCTGCTTTATGACAGATCTGCCTTAACACTGGACCACCGTGCTGCAGCTGTGTTTGTGTGTGTGTGTGTGTGTGTGTGTGTGTGTGTGTGTGTGTGTGTGTGCGTGCACGCGCACACTCACAGGAAGATGCCTGCTCCCACGAACAGGAAGAGTGGGTTTTCCACCAGATAGGAGTGAGCCCTGGCCAGCAGGGACAGGTTGGGATTATCTTTTTCCAGTTCTTTCACCCAGAGTTTCCCCGCCTGGATCATTGTTTTGAGCCCGCGGAACGGACCGCACGACTGGGAGGGCGTGATACTGAGGACAGAAGACAGATGTTGAGACTCGCAGCACAGTCACACACAATTCGACCTTTCTGAGGTGAATTTGACCTAGGCCATAGAAAAATTTTGATTGTTTGGCCAATAAAAGTGTCCAATACAATCTATAACAGGACAGCATTTAGACATAGTTCTCGCAACAGTACCTCTGCTTTACACTACGTTACCAGTTAACTCTCGCATGTCAAACTGATCTGACCATGGGTTAAAATGACTATAAACATGGTAGTGTGGTTATGCACTCACAAAACCCAACACAACGCCTCGTCCATTATTTTCTCATATCAGGAAACCTCCTTGTGTATCGTTAACATTTGTGCACATTTACATTGGTAAACTATTTGATACTTTCTTAGTGGGATAGCAGTGTGTGTGTGTCTGTGTATGCGTACAGTATTTGTCATGTAGGGTAACTTGTTCCAAACTTCAATATGAAAGTTATTATTATTTTAGATTTGGATTGGATAACAGCACAACTTCAATGATAATAAAACCAGAATGTGTGTGTGTGTGTGTGTGTGTACCTCCACATGGTGTATGTGACACACACAGAAGCACCGAGGAAGGAGGGGAAGCAGAGGAGGGTGATGAAGATGGTGGTCATCTGGCTGACTCTGTATGGCTTCCTGGGGGCCTGACAGTTCATCATCACGCTGCTCTGTGGGGAAAACAAACACGGGCCGGGGTTAAAGGTCACCGCTTCCATCACAAGTCGGACAAAACTAGGGGTCCACTGAGCTTATGATTGTGTTGTCAAACTACTGTTTCCAAGGTCACAGATGAGATTTAACAATTGTCACATAAAAAGATACTATACTATTTAACCAGGATACACACATTACACAGTGTACACAACACACACTGTATGGTTACAATACTGACACAATTTACAGACAGACAAACAGATCCAGGGTCAAAAGGTGACAAAAAACTGAAGCTGTCTAATAGGAGTTGGGAGTTGCTGAAGGCACGCCACTACAGGGGATCATTTCAACCATAACATTTAAAAAAAAGTAAAGGATTAATTGTTACAAAATTAACCATCCAAATGTATTTTTTTCTTTTGAAAGTACCTTTTTAATGTAGAAGAGCAGAAAGAGTTTGAGAATCTGCACTGCAGGCAGGAGAGGAGTGAAGAGTACACCCAGCCTGGAAAACACAAAGTTCATTGTCATGACCCAGAAACAATTCGACTTTACTCAACATGCGTGTAACTGCGTGTACATGTTAACAGTAAGTTTTGTACCAGGCCAACGTCTGTCCATAGATGAGTTCAAGGACGTTCCTGGCAATATCAAACACTGGTTTCCTCCTCCTCTTCAGCACCCACTGAGAAAACAACCTGCAGGCAACAGGAGGAGAAATGAGATGGTTTAATACAATATAGTAAAAGGATAGAAAGAAATGGACAAAGAATTCTAAAACTAAACCTTTTTCTGTCACCTTGAACAACAAGAGAGAAAGAAAGACAGATGGCTTTTCTAATGACCAACCTCCAAAGAAACTCTCCAAACAAGGTATCCAGTAGAGTGAAGATGAAGTCCATGAGTAGGAAACGATAAAGCTCCTGGCCAACAAAATTCTCCCAGCACTGGAGACAATATTTTCAAAATAGAGCACGGAGTCAGCCATTAACCAAAAACCACACTGAGCAACATAAACGATCAAGATAATTAATATTCCTCAAGACAGCTGTGAGAAAAAAGGGGTCTGCTGCTCTGATATTATGAAAGTGAAAATGATGTCTCATCCTTTACGTTACCTTCAATCCAATAATGTTTGGGTCAGCAGCCACCTGACCCAGCCAGTGGTAGCACAGGACTCCAAGCACGCTTACTTTCAACATCAAGTTTCTAGAAACGCAGACAGCAAACAACATGTTTTTAGTTGAGTTTACTTAAACTCTGACATCTGTGAACTTGCAACATTCAGCTCCTCTGCTCGTACCTGCCAATGGCGACATATGTGCGTACAGAAGGTGAGTCATAGTCCTCCATCCAGGCTGCGAGGTTGAACAGGCCGGGCAGCAGCAGGTTGATGAGGGACACCACCACAGGGAGGGTCAGCAGGCTGGCCTCGTGCAGCAAGGGGTACTGGGTGGCATTAGGAGAACTTTGCTGGTTCTTTTGCTGGTTCTTTTGCAGGTTCTGTTGGGGAGAGAGAGCGAGAGAGCCACAGGCAGATACGTTGGAGAAACCTTGCAACTAGATGATGTGCTCTTTAATGTTACTGCTGGTTGTCCTGTCATCTTCCAGCTGTCAGAAATGACTTCTTAAACCGAATTTATTTTTGTCGTTCTACTCCTTTTAAGAACTAGCAGCACTGCTCTGAGCCAGCATGTGTCTTTTTTTGATAGTTTTTGAAGTCCTACATATAGGGGCTTTAAAATCAAGACAGCAAAAACAGCAAGTGATGTTTAGATGGACCGTTTTATATAAAGCCATGCAGCCAATCACAAGTTTGTTTGATATACAGAAGCATTATTGATTTGCTTGGACCTGACAGAAAGGATGGTGCCAGCAGGGGCATCCTGTTTGTATAAATGGCTGCTTTAAGAAACATGAAGACCAAAGACTGTATAACAAAGGACAACAAATACAGTCTGAAGTCTGTCTGTTGAGTAGCCACCAATACACATTTTAAACTTTAGTAAATGTTGACCCTGAAACCACCTGGCCTCACCTGGTGCATGTGATCAGAGAAGTAGTAAATGCCAAGCACACAGGCAGTGGTGCTTGCTATGCAGATAGCCCATGCCAGGCCATGAACTGTCAGTCGCCACAGCTTCTGGCACACAGTGTTGTTGACATTCTTCTGATTCACCTCCGCTAGCAGCTCCTGGAGAGGGTGGAGGGAGGAGAGAGAGAGAGAGAGAGAGAGAGAGAGAGAGAGAGAGAGGAGGAATATTGTGGAGGGATAAAGTATTAGACCATCACAGAGACAAAGAGAGGGAGGATGTGTTTTTGTAAATTCAAGTGTTGTGTGTGTGTGTGTGTGTGTGTGTGTGTGTGTTTACATGTACCTTGAGCTGGGTGCTGATATTCTCAGACCTGAGTCTGACAGAGGTTTTCTTAATGACCTTGAAGTCCCAGGAGCAGAGGACCTTCATGGCCAAGATACCTTGAGATTTGTCAATTCGGAAGCTCTGACCAAACGACTTTGACATGCTGTTGGGAAATTGCAGATTAACACGCTTCATCAGATATTATAACACTTCAGTTATGTTGGTATAGTTTGTGTTTAGATGTTCATTTGTATCTTCTTTTAAAAAATAACACTTTGTACCTGTACACAAGGATGATACATGTGATGAAGAAAGCCACTCCTATGGTGAAGAAGTATGCAAGCGGCATGTTGTAAGAGTGGTGTTTCGACCCATAGTCCTGCTTCGTTCCATTGGACACAGAGACAGTCTGACCTCCTACATCATCATTGCAGCTCTTACACAATGTGTAGTTACTGTAGTATCCATAGTACATCACTGTGTCTGAGAAATAGCCCTGAGACAAAAGGAGATAGCGAAAGACAGTCATTTCTGCTACAACTTACATTTGCTTCACAACTCACTTTATTATATTTGGTTTGGGTCAAAACCTACAAAAAGAATATGATTATTTAACTTGCTAGCATATTTTTACACTTAAAGATCCCCTCCAGATATGTTTAAAGACATTTAAAAAAATACTCTGCTTTGAATCATTTATTTGTGTATGGAATGTTTTTCCACAAAATTAACTGGTTAAAAATAAAACTACTCCTCCATTAAAAAATCCAGAATCTGTAATTTAGTATTTGTAAGATATCTTATCTGAAGTCTTCATGTTTCCACATCACATTTGTGTAAGTTGCATATTGAACCATGATTGGTTTCCAAACTAGTTGTGATGTCGCAAAGTCTTGCTCGTATGTACACGTGTTAAACTGAGATTTAAGGTGAGAACAGAGAAACTTTCCCCCTTCAGCAGATGAATGTGAAAGCAGCCTTCTAGTGTCAAAACATTCTGCACAGTGCTGCTTAAATATCCGAGGGAAGTACCAATCAGCAAAACAATTTCTTAGTGGAGGGGGGCTTTAATTCCAGCTGTTTAAAGATGGTTTTGTTATTGGGAACTGATCACACAGGTTTTAAGCTTCTGAACACACATCATGGATGTGGTGAGCATTTTCTAAAAACTCAGTGTGTGAGAGGTGTTGCAATAACATGTCACTACATCACACAGCTTACCGCTCCGGTGAGGAGCTCCAGTCCATAGAAGGAGCGCACTGGAGGGTGCACTGGAGGGTGCACTGCCTGTGGCAGCACCAAGAATGCTCCCGTCACCAGGAACAGGAAGAGGTTGAAGAAGAGTAGGGTCTTGAGGAACAGGAAGTATGAGAGGACTCCAGTGCCGAAACGCCCGCTCACTCTCTTGAGCGCCACTTGCCACAGCTGGAGGGAGTGCAGGAAGGACAGCCAGCTGTACCAACTATGTCTCGCTGCCTGGGAGGAGAAAGTGTGGGAGATATTACATTATGTATTATTATTTTTTTTAAAAAGACATAGTAACACAAAAAGGTATCCATGCTCTACTAAAACTCACAATGCAGCAGTACAATTCCAGGCAAAGTGTACACAAGTATTTGTCGTTTTCTGTGACTCACACTCTCACAGCTAAAAATGCTTGACACTGCCTTGATAACAACACCTACAAGAAATACTTGCTGACACCCAATCACAGCCTGAGAAGAATGTGTTCTGCTGTCTTTTTGTGTGTGTCCCATTCATCATTTGAGAGAACTGATATTAATTTACATGTCTTTAAGACCTAACAGCACATTTCATCAACAATGTCTTAAAACAGAAACAATCATGAGGTCATTATGTCTAGACGGATGACGTGATGATTGCATAGAAAATTGGGAACACAAACCGAAACTGTCACAATGTTCCCACTGTGTACAAAGGGCGGAGCATCTTTGTTACTATACTTGCAGACTGTATGCAACATTACTACACCTACGCTTCTCTACACCTAAACTAAATTTCATTAGCTTTAGTGCTAGTTAACAAGCACTGACAATAATATTGTCTAATGCCTGCTCATCAGCTCGCCTAAATCCAATTTACCATTCATTTCATGAGTTGCAGTTGTGTTTTCCATGATATCACACCTCAGTGACACTGATATGGATAACCCAGTATTGTAGTACTTCTTATGTCTTTGACAATCAGAAAGGAAAGCATGTAAAACAGAAGCAGACAAGCTACTGGGTGATTTTTAAGCTTTGATATGTGGAGTGTGCAAAAAGGGAATGCGACTCAATACCAGGATAACCTGCTTAATATTTAGCAGTGTGCTTTCAACCTCTCAAAACTTTCAATAAAAACTTTCCATCTCAACTTTATAGCCAACATAGACAAGAAGTCTTTAAAGTGCTCAGAAAAATGTAAATCTACAATTCAATGGCAACTGGGCACCATTTCCAACTCCATCTGCTGATGGAAACTGTATGATACAATCAAAAAGCTCCATAACAGCTACTAAATTGACTGTGTCGTGAGATTGTGTGTATATTGTCTGCCTGGTTTATAAAGGGGCAACTACAAATACAAACTGGTACAGTTAAACAGGTACATGTAGAAGGACTCGCGTGGGAAAAAAATAAATAAATACAGGAAGTTACACTTACAATGATGATGTAATATTTGAGTTCACTGCAACAGGGGATCTTACTGCCAGAAAGTGTGCGTCTCTCTTTTTGTAATGCTAACCTCCTGTAGACAGAGATAAAGAAAGAAATTCAAACTGATACATAAAAAAAACCCCATAATTAATCTAAATAGGAATAATGAGAACAAGGACCACATCTACCTGAGTTCACTCTTCTCAGCCAGACTGAGGGGCATCGCTCTGAGCATCCTGATTCTGTCGCTCACTGACAGGTTCTGCAGGTTGTTCACCAAACGTTCCCTCTTACTCACTGTAACACACACACACAGGGGCAGCATCGCCTACATTACAAACTTGTCAAACACAGATGAGCTATTATCCTAGTGTCTTATCAGTGAACGCCATTCTCCTCACCCTCTGCGTCCGTACTGTCTTCCTCCACACCGTAGCCTCGTATGCTCGGTCTGGCAGAGCGAGAGAAGTCTCGGATGGAGGGTCTGCTCTGCCTGCGTCTCCGAAGCTGCATGGTCCTGTTGTAGTACTGAGAGATGATGGCTCCCCTGCTGCGACCTGACAGAGAGGAAAGAGTATCAGACTGTTCAGAGTCGAGGTCAGCAGCATTTACTGCCTCAAAGGCGCTCAGCCAACACTGAATTCTCCAACTCCAGCTTTCTCCAACTCAAGATTTGTCATCTCTATCTCTTTTCTTTCCACAGTTTTGAATGAAGTAACCATCTCATGACAAAAAAAATGCCAGATCTGCATCAGGACCAACAAGGGAGAGAGGTCCCCAGCCGGACTCAAACCAGGGATGTTGCATTTCACGTGTCTTACCCCTAAGCAACAGGGGTGCCCCAAATCTAATTAACTGTTCTTTGTTACAAAGCTTGTCAGTCCACCAAACTTCAAATAGGTCCATAAATGTTTGAAATGCCCTCTAAAAACAAGAAAACAACAGGGATATTGTAATCTACTGCACCATATAAAAGAATTAATGTCAGATGCACAACAGTAAAGCAAAGTTGTAAGTTAAAACAGTAAAACTGTTACTGATTTAAATGACTCAATGTGGCTGTTTTCAGAGGGGAAGTAAACAGTTATCACCCGCTTAGGTTTCCCATGTTGAAAATCAAACCAGCAGATGATGATATATCATGTGGAAATCTATATAGCCATCTTCACCAACACGCCGAAGCACCTGACCTGCTGCAGACGCTGACAGGAAGATGACAGACTGCTGCTTCCCCATGAAACTCCGCTCAACTAAAACAGTCACCATGTGCAGCATGACACCAGTACAGCCAGGTTAAGAGTTCAGATTTCACTGAACCAACCCAGGCAAACACAGTACCTTAACTTTGTTGGTTAAGTATGGTACTATGAGGTACTTTCAACAAGAGCAACTATCAACGCACATACAGTGTTTCCTATGTGGTGAAACTTTATGACACCAAAATGTAAATTTTTTTCAGGAACTGTGATTAACAGCGTTGTTCTCAGCAAGTTCACATTTGTCACTGGGCTTGGAATGGGTTGCAACAAACCAAGGGGGGTAACAGTTTTCTCAACCCTGAGAGGAGCTCAAGATCTCTAAGTGATGTTAAATTATTACAATAACAAAACTATTCAGTCCTATAGCAGCAGTCTACACGGCCACCAAATCTCACTCTATACTACACTATATCACCACTCTATAATTATTTCTCTGTATGTATTGTCCTCTCTACATTAGTATTTTAGCTGGCCTTCTGCAGGACTCACCGATGGTGCGACTGGGCATGGAGGACAGGACCTTCAAGGTGGCAGAGGACCAACGTTCACCTATGAGGGGGTCTGTCTGTATTTCATCATTCTCCCATTCCACTTGTCTGTTTCCTCTAAACTCATCTCCAGGGCTAAACAGGCAGGACACATGGTCTGTGGAATTAGAAGAAAACACAAGGAACAATATTGCTACTGCTGGACATGTTTAACCTCAATATCTATAATGTGGATGATTTTGTGGATAGACACAAGAAGTCTTTAATCAGCGATGTTAGTGATATGGACACCAAAAAGATTACAGAGACACATTCACTGTTAATTTTACTCAACTAGAAGAGTTAAATGAGTTCAAAAAGTGTAGCACATTATTAGTCTGTAGCTTTTGAGACCAGAAAATGACATTTAAACCATATCAAAACATTACTATAACCAAAATCCCAGATATTTAGTCTGGGATATTAATATTATATTCACATAATACCTAGCTTTAGTACAAGTTCAGCCTTCCACAAGCAGGTATGCATCTATATCAAACATAAGAGTACCTCCACCCTCCTCGTCCAGTTCTCTCTGCAGCTCCTGCAGCTCAAAGGCGTCAGACACTTCTTCGTTCTGACTCTGCTCTGCTATCAGCTGGCTGAACGAGTCATGGACACCTTCCTCATCTACCGGGCTCCTGGCAGAGGGACACATGGACATAAGAACAGATACAAGAGGTACAGAGATACAGGCTCAAAAACACAGGTTAGATTCAAAGACACACTTCAACACAGATCAAGAGTGCTCTAAGGACTGTGACCTGCTGACTCAGTCACCAGTAGTCTCATGGGGGGAAACTGCAACCAAACAGCCCATTCACTTGTGAGCAGTACAGGCCAGATTGCCTTCTGTGTAGTCATCTTCCTGTGCTATCTAGATGTACTGTAAGTCAAAGATAACTGGACTGACTGTTTATTGTCTTAAAGTAAGAGGGAAAAAAACACAAGAAAATACAGCAAGTCCAGTACCCTTTGATTTAGTACTTTTACACAGGTAGCACAAGAGGAGGGCCACACAGAAACCAATAAGGCCTGTACTGTTTACAAATGGAAACATTTACTCACACATAGATAGACTGTAGTCCCTGGCTGGGACACTGTGAATTATGATCTGCCTTCCTGTTTAGTATCTAACACGAAATCAAAGAGCACAGCTAATCCTGTCATCTCGGTTCCTTATCTTCCTGCCAGCCCCTCACGGCCTTGATGTTAAGTAGCGCTAGGTAAGCTGACAGCTTGGAACAACAAAGCAAACTGAAAAACTGAGGAAGAAAACAGGAGCAACTTGAAGAGAGAGAGAGAGAGAGGAGTACTGAAACAACTTACTCCAGGCCCGCTTCCACGAGAGGGTGCGTCAGGTCAAAGTTAGCGCTCCGAGCCATTCTTATTCTCCTCTGACGTTCTCAATCTGTCCGGCCGTCTGCCTCTTTGTTGACCAATCGCAGAGGGCTCACACCCTCACCTGCTCAGACCTGCACTCCACTCCCACCATGGTGTTTACTCCTCTACCTGAGAGAGGAGGGGAAAAAGGAGAGGGAGGCGGGGCGGTGGGAAGTGAGTGAGTTAGAGGTGAGGGAAAGATGCCAGCAGACTTCATTGGAATTTGAACGCTGTCGTCATGTTACTGCTTGTCCTGCGCACACTTTTAACTGCACAGTGAGGAAACAAACCTGAGGACTGTATAGTATATATGTACACTTCCAGCCTCAGGTTCCATTTACACTTTGAAATAAAATGTGATCTGTATCTGGATAAGGATAAATGTGTAAATGGGGGTCTGACGTACTATAATTACCTCAGGCCACATGAAAAAACAACTTATATTACTGTTTAACATCTAATGCATCAATTTTTATATGCACCGCCTTTTACGATCAGTGTGAGAGATTACATAATTTTGTCCAGATCCGTGAGAGCTCCATTGTGGCGCTGCTTGTGATAAGGGCTGTGGTCAGAGTCAGATGGCTCAATGTCACCAAAAAAATGAATATTCATGGCCGGAGACAGAATGATGCATTGTCAGTGTTCACAGTCAGAGTCATATGGGAGGCTTGGAGGAAGCATGCTGGTTGCTTCCTGTGTGTTTGTGTGCATTTTAAAAAGGGCCTCACATCAGTCCACAAATCTGTCCTCAGTTATGTGCAACAACTGCATATAAACTTTCATCAAAGGCCCAGAGAGGACATGTCCTGTTGTTTTAAAACATAATCACAAAGGGCCATAAAATAAAAACATTAGTGAAGTGTTTGGGAGTCAGGGAAATTGAATCCAGATATTCATTAGTGACTTGTAAAACCTCTTAGTCATCCAAGCCTGCCTTGAGAAAGCAGAGCAGAGACCGTGGATGGTAATGATTGCTCTTTGGACATTGTAGTTGGCCATACAAAAAAACACAACAAAAAAAAAACAGCTGATCTGAAAATATATCCGCATACTTCAAAGTAAAGAGATGCTGCACAGTTAAGAGGATATAATGTGACAGTAAACAGATTTCTTTTTTAAAGTTCACTTTTAGGGTGAACAATTGACTAAATATACCTTGAGATGACAGACTTCTCAACCATCAAAGATTTTGCCATACTGTTTGTACCGTGGTGGCTTTCTCTTTAATATCTTTGGGTTTATGTGGCCGTTGTGATCAGTGATGCAAATCAATTAACAGGACTTTGTATGGAAATAATGGATTTTCCCAAGATATTTGCATTAATATGCCAAAATAAAGTGATTTTTCAGGTATTTAAGTCACTGGATTAGCCAAAACCAGCCATTTCATTGTGATAATCTTTGTCACCATGATAGAATATTTTATCCATATTGCCCATGCAGCTTGAAACAAGGGTGGGCAATATAGAAAAATGATTTGTGCATAAATTATCACAATACTATCTCAATGTCAATATATTAAACACTTAGTAAAATCACAAAGTGAAACACTGCCGACTCTAATCAAAATACTATAATTTTCAAAACAAAAACATGTTAACTATTTGGATCTAATGTTGTATGAGATTTTTATCATGATCAATTATTTGGAGAGACAATAAATGACACTGAATTATGACCCAGCACCCCTATTTGAAAGGATGCTAGCTTAGCCTAGTTTATCTCAGTTACTGAATGTCTGTGGGATCGAGTAACAGCTTTTCTCAAAAGCAGGAAAAACACAAATTTCTCCAAAGATGAACATCTGGTCCAACAACACAATATGTTCTAATTTGTGTATCTATAAAGTTCACTGTAAGAATAGTTCAGGTTACAATAAACGGCAGATCCACTTCCTGTTTACATGCACCCACGAACAGAAACAGTAGTTGCAAATAGTGATGTGCCTCTTAGGATGTTGTACGTTCTTGTGAAAACACCTGAGGGTTTATTAACTCTCTGAGTATTTCCCCTGCATATATATACCTATGCAGAGAGCTGCTACATGATCCCACAGACATCCAGTAATTAAGCTACACTAGGCTAAGCTCATCATTCAACAAACCCTCTAACTCTACACAGACATAAAAGGCATACAAGAATTCGTCTCATTCATGGGTAAGTCAGAGCAACAGCCAAATTCCCCTTAAACTGAACTATTTGTGCGCCCCTACCA